>CAKNYM010044478.1:22275-36810 GCA_932195095.1 Andricus curvator | reverse complement strand
ATATATATATACCACCCATCTCACGGTTGTGAGACGTGGCCATAGGTGTGATTTACCGCGGTGCTACTGGGGGCTATTGACATTTTGTCGGATGGCAGTTGCTCTTAGTGGGACCCTGCGGTGGTTGTTTAACTTTTTTTTTCAAATTATATTTGCTCCCAGCAAAATCGCCGTAAAATTACAGCCGTAATCACGTCTTACTACCGTGAGATAGGCGGTCACAGTCTGCGAAGGATTCAGTACGATGATCCAGCAAAAGTCTCGTACACCCTGAGGACACAGAACGATCCAAGGACGACCGCCTTCTACATCTTCCCCGCAAGTGTCTCAGCATTTTGTTGACAGGCAGGGATGCTTTTCAGGCTATTAACCAGTGAAAGCTTGGCACCTCCCTTACAATGTCCTCATACCTCTTTTTCTTTTCATTCTCCTTGGCTATGATGTTTTTGTTAGCTGGTGCCGAAAATTCGATAACGAACATGGTTCGCTTCTCGAAGTCAAGGAGAACTATGTCAGGCCTCGAGGGCGCTACAGAAACAATCGTCAAAAATATGAAACCTTCCGTGCCCGTCTTTAATTTGGGTGATTTAGAGAAAGAAAATGTTACCTCATACGACATCGACTGATCCTCCACATTTTTATGGAAGATGCCGCGCATCCTCTAGTCGAGGAACTGTTCGCGGAAGTTTTTTTCCTGTGCTTTCTTAATCCGGTCCTTCAGGAGCGAGTACTCCAGATGGATAAGTTTTGATGCACTTCGCTCACCTCTGATATTGAAGTCAAGGCCGAGTATTTGAGCAGCCTCCTCCGCTGCTCTGTACAGAAACGATCCTTTGCCCACTTCTTCGTGCTTTCTGACCTTTTCAAGAACAGGGTCTCTTCCATTTGCAACTAAATGTGCTGTACCCAGAATAATCCTGTTGTCAAGACATTCAAGATTCAGTATTCCGCGAACACTTTGACGGCGTGAGATGTAAAGTCGCGGAACAGAAGACTTAAGGCGCATTCTTTTGTTTATGTGCATAAGCTTTCGTGACCCGATATCAAGGGATCTGAGCTCGTCCTGCGTCCATGGAACCACTCCAAATAAATAGAGTACTACTGGGACGACAAGCATCTTCGTTGCAGATACTGTGTTCCTCGCCGATAGTTCGTTGGACTAAATATATCGGATAAGACGTTGGTATCTGCATCACAGAGCTTTTTTTGTAGATGTTACATCTTGAATGCAGCTCTGTGGCACGCCCTGATATGAACAGTTCTCTCCAGATCCAAGTCGTCCTATAGCACTGCTATGAACGAGGTCACGGTCTTCGGAGACACCAGTAAGTTGTCCTAGCTTCAAATGAACATTGGCGCATTTTTCTAACTCAAACTCCATTCCAATATCCCGTGTGTGCTTCTGTACATTTCATAGAGTTAAATTTACTTGCTCTGTATTTCTAGCATAGATGGGAATTGTGAAGTGTGATAGATGGTAAAGATCTTATTCAGCGTGTTCAGACAAGTTCTTGGCCTCTAATTTTTAGGGCTTGACAAGCTGCCCATTTTCGGGAGGAGCCCTGTGCGTCGTTTCACCAACCACGTCGGAATAGGCTCTTTCCACTGTAGATATGTGGTGAAAATGCGGGCCGGATACTGGTGGATTGAAGAAAACTTCTTTCACTAGAAGCTCTTGATAACATCTGGTCCCGGCGCGGAATAGTTCTTCATGCCTCATACTAGTTTTCTTACCTCTTCTGTGGTGATAGGTGGGCATTTCTTCTTAGCTGTTATGAGGGCACTACACAGCTCCTTCAAGCTATTTATGTTCTTTTCCTTTTTATCCAGGAGATGCTGGACTTCCTAGATTTCTCTTCTAAATTCCTCGAACTCTTCTGGTTGGGGCGGATGGTCCACAGTAACTGGAGGGTCTCGGAAGACTCGAGATCTGTTAGAAACACTGTTCAGTTTCTCGGACCTATCTCTTCCTTCTCTCTAGACTTCTAGCGTGAGATAATATCCGTATTCTGTTAGAAATATTTTTTCTGATGGTCAGCAGCATTGACTTCTTGAGTCTGTGCTGAGTTGATGCATGCGTCATGTGGTCTCACGATCAGTCGTTGCGTTGATTTCGTTTTACGGTTTGCATACGCCAAAGTTGTCGCTGCGTCATACACACAACAATCAATGAACCTGATCGGAAGTAAGACCTCCTCAGACCAGGTCTAAACCAGGGCTGACCCAGCGCTAGGCAGGTGTAAAGCGAAATCTCGTTCAGCGTTGACAGCAGTCACATATTTTTATAATATAGAGATATATATGTCCGGTTCGGTTTTTTCATGAGCCTAGGAGAAAGGCCTTTGACCAGGCTACCGGACGCGTCCTCGATTTGCGGATAGAGGATTCCTGTACAGAGTAATACTCCTGAATATAGCTATGAGCGGACAATGATCCAGAAATTGTCACAAAGGGAAAACCACCAAGCCTCTGGGATACCGGACGACCTTACAGAGTTTATAGCTTTACCCTCGCATGCAGGTATTCGCCGGAGCGGACGAACCCTTTTCCTAGCTGCAGTTCAAATCAGTCGAAGGCGCAGGGCTTTCGGTAATGAGTTGGACAACGATCTCGACTACCCTAGAGTTGGATGAGCCAATCAAGGTGGAGAAAATACGATCGAACAACAACGTCTCAATGGTCTCAATCACTACCAAAGAGGTGAAAGACCTATTGAGCAGTATGAAGAACTTTTCCGCTGTGGGACCAGATGATATCAACAGCTTTTGGCGGAAGAAGTTTCCTTCATCCCACCAACAGCTGGCCCGCATTTTCACCACATACTTAAAAACGAAAGAGAAGCCTCAGTGGCTCAGACTGTACTTTTACCGGGGCTTCGGTGGTTAGGAACCCACCTTAAACCGCAGGTCCCCTCAGAAAAAGCTAGTGCCTTACCAAGGATAAATGGGCTCTTTCGAGGGTCTAACCATGGAGGTCGAAGCCGATTTTGAGAAGATTCGAAAATGAGTCAGCGATATTCTTGCGCTTGGGGCTCCTACGGGGCAACCACGCTCAGTGGTCGCTGGCCAAATTCGAGTAATGAAAACACACATACACTAACATAACACACCAGGACAGTGCTTCGAATCTGTGCATCTAACTGCTGACCTCAAAGGGATCGCTCCGTCCACCCTAGTCTGGCCGTATCTCCTCTCTGCGGCCTGCTAGGAAGCCTGCCGAATGGCAGTGTGGGTGAGTGGTTGAGGATCACTTTGCCTGATCAACAAAGTAGGACGTCATTTACTGTGCGATAAGTATGACTGGCACTTGAGAGGTATAACCTCAGAACGTTGGTAACAATGAAACCCACCGAGATCCAAAAACACTTGGCGAAGATGGCCGGATTCGGAGTACTGCCTTGAGAATAAAAACGGGTATGGCACAATCGGCTTTATAGCTTGAGCGCCCAGGGTGGGACCTCACGGCCCCCCTCCCGCATTACAACTAACTAACTAACTTAAAAACGAAAGAGCCTATTCTGGAGTGGCTGGTGGAAGTACGCTTGGTACTCCTTCTGAAGAAGGGTAACTTGTCTGATCCTAGTACATAATTACAGGCCGATAACTTGTCTGAACGCGCTGTATAAGATCTTTACAGCCAGTCTGAATAACCGGATTATTGAGACGAGCAGACGTGTGCGGCCTGGTCGATGGCCTGGTTAGACTACCGAAGAGCTTTTAATTGAACCTCCAGTAGGCTTACCATTGGTCTGTTGGAAATTGTGAAGGTTCATTTACACATAGTGATGTGCATGGAGAGATTGATGTCCCTTTGGAAAAGCAGATTTACTATGTCCTGTTGAAAACATCGTGTGACAACTAACAAGCTCACTTTTCAGAGAGGCGTATTTCAGGGGACACCATTAGCCCTCTCCTATTTTGCCTTACACTATTCCCTCTTACTCTCGCACTTCACGGTTCTTAGAGGTACTTCTGCGGCAAACCTGAATATCGAAAGCAGAAGCTCACTTATGTATTTTATATGGATGATCTAAGGATATAAGCTAGAAATACAGAATAATCAAAGCTAGCTCTAGGGATTGTATATAAATACAATCGGGAGATTGGAATGTAGTTTGGGTTAGAAAAATTTGCCCGAATATTTTGAAGCGAGGACGACCTGCTGTCATTTCTGAACACACTGAGCTGGCCGTAAGAAAAGCTATACAACACCTTGTCACTGGAGAAACCTAAAAATACCTGGGCGATCCAGAGGGTCGCATTCAGTATGTGAAATCTATAAGGAATGCTCTCTGATGCAGATACAAACGTCTTCTTCGATATATTTGGTCTTCCGCACTGTCGGCGACGAAAAAAGTATCTGCAACGAACACGCTTGCCGTCCCGGTACTACTCTATTCATTTTGAATAGCTCCATGGACGAAGGACCAGCTCATATCGATTGATATCGGGTCATGAATATGAAGTCATATGAACACAAGCTTGTAGTTTAAGTCCTCTGTTCCGCTACTTTACATCGCACGCCATCAAGGCGGTCGTGGTCGCGGAGTTCTGAATCTCGAATGTGTTCATAACAGGATTATTCGGGGTACAGCACATCTAGTCCAAAATGGACGAGGCCCTCTTCTTAAAATAGTCAAGGAACACAAAGAAGTGATCACCGGAGCGTTCTTTACAAAGCAGCAGAGAAGGGTACTGTTACACTTGGCCTCGACTTCAATATCAGGATTGAGAAAGACGCATAAAACATTATCCATCTCGAGTACTCAATCCTGAAGGCCGGGATGAAGAAAACATGGAAAAGCAACTTCTGCCAACAGCTCCTCGACAAGAGGATACACGTCACCTTCCAAAGAAATGTTAAGAATCAATCGATAGCGGTGAGCTAACTTTAGCTTTTCGTAAATCACCTGGATTCCGTCAATAGTTGCAAAGCGTGTCATGCACTCCCCGAGCACCTAGAGCACATACTATCTGGTTTTATAACTCATGCGTAAATGACGTACATCCAAAGGCAGAAAAAGGCACCAAGAATGGTTTATCACTATCTCTATCACTCTTACTGTAACTAAATATTCTTGAAAATTGTTTCTGTCGCGCACTCGAGGCCTGAAATAGTTTTTTCTTGACTTCGAGAAACGAACATGTTCGTTATTGAATTTTCGGCACCAGCCGACAACAACATTACAGTCAATAAAAAAGAGCAGGAAAAAAGGTATAAAGACCTTATAAGTGAGTTGCGATGGTTATACCCCGAATATGATGCTAAGCTAGTCGTCCTAATCATCGGTGATGTCGGAGGTACTAAGCCTTTATTGCTTCGTAGCCTAAAGCGCAAGTCTGCGTATCAAAAAAATGCCGATACAGTTACGGGAAGAATGCAGAAGGCTATCGTCCATGGGTTGATCTGTGTTCTCAGGATAAACGAGGCTTTTTCTGAACCGTCGTATTGAGTTCGTCACACACTGTAACCACCTATCTCACAGTCGTGACACGCGGTTACAGCTGCAACGTTGCGATTTCGCTGGGAGCGGGTGCCATTTTTTGAAATAGCAACCATCGCATAGTCTAACTGTGAGCAACTGCCATCCACGAAAATTACACTGGATCCCATTATAACCGTAGTAAATCAAACTGATGGCCACGCCTTACAACCGTGAGATGAATGATCACAAGGCACGTCGCAATCACAGCTGCAGGCCGGCGATACCCTCGAGTGTCTTGAGAATACAGAACGAACCAAGGAAGATAGCTCTCTTCATCCATCTCACAAGCGCTTTGGCATGTTTTTGGCATGTAAGTCTGAAGGTATCGATACCTCTCCTCCTTCTCTTTGACTGCGATGTTGTGGTCGGCCGGAACCGAGAATTCGATCACGAATATCATTGATTTCTTGAAATCCTGGAGACCAATGTCAGGCCTCGAGTGTGCAATGGAGACTGCTATCCGACACTCGTAGTTCCAGAAAATTTGGCACTCCTCGTTCTGAAGAATTGACTCTACTCCCTCGGAGCGTTCAGTAGGACAGAGTCGCGGCCAACACCGTAAGAGTGACAAAAGTGGTAGTAAAAAACTCTTAGTGCCGCATTGTGTATGTGGAGATACGTCGTTCTCGCGTGAGTGGGATGCCTGGATCGTATGTGTGCTAGGTACTCAGTATGTGCATTAAATGCTCTGCACCTATCGCTGGGAACTTCTTGACGTAAAATGCCGATAAGGTATACTAAGTTGTAAATGGCACCGGCCTGGCACGCTTAATTAAATTCTTTGCGCCTGCATTGAATATGGAAGATTTGAGGGAAGCAAACGTTGGGTCCTTCTGATGTTGAACAGTTAACTGGTAGGCTCGAAATCGACGTTGTGTGTCAAAACTGGTAAAAGCAAATAATTCCGCATTTATCATGAAAGTTCATCTCCTGAGGATTTTTTAGGTCGCTAATGACGAATCCGGGGTCCAAATTGAGAAATTCAAAATGGGGGATTCAATATTTCGGATTAAATATAAAAATCACGTGAACTGAATAAAAGGTCGTAGTAAAGAGTCTTTTCAGTCGCTGATGACTATTCTACTATATTATCAGCTATTTTGAAGTTTTTAATTTTGACAACAGATTCGTCATCAGCGAACAAACAACAAAGGCATGCCAATTTTTATCAAAATCCATTGAGTTTTGTGGCAGTTATTCCAAGTGCGCATACATGCGTCATTACCAGTTGTGTCACGGATTCTTTCTGTGCATAAATGCGTCATTACCAGTTAACTGGTTAAGATCCAGACCAAGATTATCGGCCGCCTACTTCACGACTTTGTAAAGGAACGCTCCTTCACCAATCATCTTGTTATTCCTGACTATATATATATATATATATATATATATATATATGTCGTAAGCATTTAAAAGTTCTAGGTAGTCAGCCGACTGCCTAGACATTCAGCCGACTGCTGGCGTCAAAGTGCCTGATTTTCGGAGGCATTCAGAGGAATGCTCATGCAATCTTCTAAATACCTGAAGCGTTTTATACAGTTAGGAGAAATCAACCATAGAGTATTAAAACACACACTAAATGGCCTGATGGTCTGATACGTTGCTTTGGGATAACTCCCCAATGCAACGAATTATGCGGTTACGTCACCAGCATCGCGCAGTGCCACCCACAATAGGCCTTTCTCGGATGGAGGGCATGGTTCAGTTGGGAGTGGCAATAGGACCGAACCGAGGCGACGACCAGGCAATGACCCCGGACAGAAGCGATAACATCGATTCAAATGGTCGGACCAACTCAGGAGGGACATCCTTACCTGTTGGCAAAGAAGCTCACCGGCGCGAAGAGGATTCATGCAGAGGTTACATGACCGTTGGGTCAATATGCACCCGGAATATGCTCATAAAAGGCCTCAGTATTTGAGAGATCAGGTATCCTTTTTGCGAAAAAACGGATATGTAGCTCTTTATTAACAAGAATAAGAGCAACATCATCCAGCGAACATTCCACCCGTTCCAACAAGACCACCTTTGCAGATAGCCGATAATGCCAACATGAGAAGTAGGAGATCTATCCACCAAAAAGTCTTTCTCAGGATGGACAAATTTGCTGAAGCTAATACTGCTCTCCCCGATTTTCTCCCCGAAGATGTTAATCTCTGGAATCTGAACTGTGTAGTTTACGAGAAGGCGGTCTACCTGCTTAGCGACAATAAAAGTAACGATACTTCAGTACGTCTGAGTAAGACTCGCGAGCGTATTGCACAGCTTCAGTTCAAAATTGAAACGGCGAGATGGTATGCATCAAATACTCAGTGCGTGATTAGCTACATAACATCAAGTAAAAAATTCACTCCAAAAGTTAGGGCACTTGCTCGAAACTTGAGGAAAGCAAATCACGCGCTGAACAAGTGTAAAGTAGCGAGTAAAGTAGATTCAGGAAAATTCCACCTTTTCTACTCATCCTTCCCGTCTGTTCAATAAAACGTCACGTGCCATTTAAAATCCGCCTAGTCTAGAAGAGATTTAAATATTCTGGGAGCAAGTATATGGAGATACTTATCAGCTAAATGAAGACGCTTCAGATATATCACTCTTTCGTAACTTTTGCTAAAGGCAAAGGTTATAAGGTCCAGAGGAAGAGTGTCCACTAATTACTGCTGAAGAAGTGAAGAAAGTTATCGCTAGAACTAAGAACTTTTCAGCGCCCAGGCCAGATAAAATCAACAACTTTTAGAGCAAGAAGTTCACTTCTGGGCACCAACATCTAGCTCGTACATTTACTACTTTCTTAAACGGAGAACAATCCGTTCCGCAGTGGCTAGTGGAAGGACGCACAGTATTGATCCCTAAGACCGGAGATTTTTCAAGTCCAAAGGACTACAGGCCCATAGCTTGTTTATATAAACACCAGCTACAAGCTATTCACTGGCATCCTCAAAGAGAGGATATTAACATCTAACGAGGCGGTATGGAGTGCAATAGTTGAACAACGTGGATGCAAGAGAGGGCTGGCAGGTTGCATGGAGAACCTGTTAATAGACAGGTGTGTTACCCAGGACTCGATCAGGTATCGACGCAATCTGTCCATGGCTTGGATTGACTGCCGTAAGGCATTCGATAACACGAACCATGAGCTACTTATTAAGCTCCTTGAGTGCCTGGAGGTGCATCCAAAAATATTGAGATGAATAAAAGAGCTTATGCTCTTGTGGCGGACAAGATTTTTCATAACATCTGACAAAAGACAGGTGCCTACCAGCTACATCACATATAAGAGGGGGGGTCTTCCAGGGAGATTCTCTGAGTCCGATACTTTTCTGCATCTCCCTCTTGCCTCTATCTATTGTGCTCCGAGGCAAAAGCTCTGGATACATATGTGGCCCGCCAAACAGAAGAGAATATAAGATCAACCACCTTTCATACATGGACAACCTTAAACTCTTTGCTTTCTCAAAAGAGGACCTTAACATCCTTGTGGCGGTGGTAGATAGGTACTCTACAGCGATTGGGATGACTTTGGACTGAATAAGTGCGCCTGCGTCCACCTGCACCAAGAAAAACTATAAACTACATCATCGCGTGACGATCAGGATGTTCAACTCATAGGGGGAAATACCATTTGACATCTTGATAATAGAGAAACATATACATATCTTGGAATACCGCAAGCGGAAACCCAAAATGTGCGTGTGTTTAAAACAGTTCTTAAAAAAAGGTATCGCCAAATTGTCAGAAAAATTGGGGCTGCTCAGTTCTAAATAGAACAGATTCTCTTATGCGACTCGTACATCAAAATGAAGTCAATGCAGATAAGGCCGCACAGGAGCTTGGCTTCCTATTTGATTTCAGCGACACTACACACGGCCTAGCATCACTAACATCTTTGGTGCTCAAAAGTCGAGATACCCAATAGTTCCTGCGTCAGATGCCACTGTTGTCAAACTCACAGAGGTATCCTACAGGCGTATAAAATTAATCTCTTGTCGGTTTGGGTTCCAGTTTGGAAATTTTCGATCGAGTTTATTACTCTAAAATTTGAAGCTTTTTAGCTTCAAAGACGCTCAAAATCGATTTGAATAAAAAAATTATCAAGAAAAATTGATATTTTCCTCATTATACTTGGTTATTATATTTTTTATTTGATTTTTTAACTTATTGTCATTCCAGATGTTGGATGATGGTCCAATTATTCTAATGTCAGAGGCCACGATTTTTTATTTCTTCAATTTTTAAGACATATAAACTGGGCAATACAAATTTCGCTTTAATTGGATATGGAAAGAAATATTACACAAAAAAACAAAATTCCACCAAAAACATCTGCGATGAGAAAAATTTCTCACGTTCAACGGTATGAATTTGTGAAAGCAATGTTTGCCAAGAAATTTGGAAAAAAATAATCATTATAAAATATATAGAAAAGTTTTCTTATAAACTGCCTTACATAAACTTTTAAATTAAATTTATAAAGGGACATTATACAGTATGCAACTTAGTGGGATTATATTATATTATACTATATTATATTATATATATACATATATATATACTATATTATATTATATTATGCCAACGGCCATGCCACGCTGAAAAAACCAGTTCTCGTCAGATCACTGAAGTTAAGCAGCGTTGGGCGCGGTTAGTACTTGGATGGGTGACCATTCGAGAATACTGTGTGCTGTTGGCATATTATGGGTGTGGTGAGCCCAAACTTGTAGTTATTTATAACTACAAGAAAACTATCCACCTAGAAACACTACCCGAATTGGGCAGTGTCACGCCTACCCTGAAAGGGAAATGGCTTAATGGTATACATACATACCGTTAATCTTCCATATTCATTAATTTTTCATTGAAATCATTTTCCTCATAACATTAACTCTCGCCAAGTTTTATAATGTCTAATAAGATAGGTATGCTCAATTACTTTAATTTAAATTAAAAAAATAATTTACTAAATATGAGAAATTAAATTATTCACTTGTATAATTTCCGTTAAAAAATAATTAAATTAATCAAATTGATTTTTTTGCAATTCAATTAAACGGTATCATATTATTCAATTAAAATTTTGACTGGAATTTTGAATTACAGTCAAAAATGGGAAGAGTGGCCAGGTAATTCTAAAATCTAACACTTTAAGAAATTTTCACTTTAGGTCTTTATTTGTAAGCTGTGCATTTACAATTTAAAAAATGTTTAAATGCAGTTTTCAAGACTAAATAATTAAAAATTGAAGGCGTTTTTAAATTGAAGTTAAAAAAACGTTATTACGGTGTTAGCTATTTTTATCATTTTTGGCCCCCGGCTTGCTCTCAGTGCTCCCGATAAAAATTCGTGCTTTCCTTCGGTTTAGAGAAAAATATGCTCTTTTTGCGAAAACCACAGTTTTTCACATATGAACAGGAACGGAAATCGATGAGCATCAGCAAACCTTTTCGCAAGAAATCTATTGACTTTTAATAATATAATAAGTAGGATAAGGTTTAACTATATTCAAATCGTTCATAATTTAATAATTTTTGAAATGTTAATAATCCTTTTTAAAATTCAACCAATTTAATTTTACTTGCAAAATTAGAATTTATGAAAGGGAAACGCTTAACATTTAGGGTCCAACATAAAAATTCAGTACTCTAAAATTATTAACATTCAGAATTAAAGAAATTTTTTTATTACTCAGGTATCAATTTCAGTTATTTTAATTTTTATCTATTTTCATTTGATACAATACAATTTTCTATCTTTTAATTGAACCTCTACGGATCAAAAGGGGATACGCGTGAATTCAGCCTGAGAAGGATTGTCCAGAAAGTCAATTTTGAAAATCATTCGAATTTCAATTTGAAGGACTGATACTTGTAGAGAATTTCAGGGCGCATCTTTTTTTCCTTTAGTAAATATTTGTAGGTTTTACAATTTTCGAAGTAATGGATAAAAACTAGATTTGTCGAAAACAAAAAATTTCAATCTTTTTCACTTCAACTCGCGCTAATTTAGTAAATTTCCAGAATTTATCAATCTTATTAACACTAAATTATATTTTAAGTCTTCTGAAACTAGTTAAGAAAGAAAAACGTAAGTATTTTAGTACACAAAAAAGTTGTTAATTTTTTTGTGAGGCTTTGCAAAAATCATGAATTTCAACCTTCAAGCGCTTCGTCTATCGAGCGAATTTTAAGCAACGGAAAACTTCCGGTGAGAAACTTGTTGATTAAGATCTGAAGAAGTTTTCTGGAATGTTTTGGCTCAATCGCATTAATGGTTAGAAAATTATAAATGTTTTAAATTGCAAGTGGCAAATTACAGGATTAGAAAAATACTTGGATGAGAAAATGTTGAATTTAATTATAGAAAAGACAAAGAAAGTGAGGTTTAGAAAAGGAGGGGGAAGAAAGAAAGAATGGACGGGGAGATGGGAGGGAATAAAATTAGAAGAAGTAAAAGAGCTTAAATATTTGGGATACACCTTGCAAACAAATGGAGATCATAGAGTTCATATAAGAGAAAGGATAAAAAAGCAGCAGTGATAATGAAACAGATATGGTGAATAGGAAAAAGAAGGTTCAAAAAATTGGAGAAAGAGAATGTGGTTATTTGATACGCTGGTATGGCCGGTATTAGGTTATGAAGCAGAGATATGGGGATGGGAAGAAAGAAAAGAGATTGAGCGAATGAAAGAATAGATGCAAAAAAATGGCAAAATGGAGGTACAAGAGAAGTGAAAGAAAAGGGAAACGGAAGTCGCTTGAATTAGAAGCGTGACTCTCGCGCTCTCTCTCTTGCTTGCACTCTCGCTTTCGATCGCTCGCTCACTCGTTCGCTAACACGTCCCGAAATGCGCTATCGTCAAGAATAGAAATAAGGATCTAGATATAAGATTTTCTGTAAAAAGGTGTAAATCACTGTAAATAGTGAGGATAAGATTTTATAAAATATGTAGAGAGAAGTATTGTAAGAAATGGAAGTCATGTAAACCCTTAGGGAACACATCATAAATAAACAAGAACTAGAAAATTCCCGAATTATATTCCCGAATTTAAACAATTGAAATTTTTTTTAAATATTATGTATTGAAAAATCAAATATTATTATGAAATACATTTTTTTAATATTCAAAGTTTTTTTTAATCATTGTTTGAATTTAAAATAACAATAGTTGAAAAAATATATTTCTGAATGTAAAGTTCTGTTTAAAAATGTGCATTATATTTTTCTTTAATTACAAATGGAGAAAGTGGGTATGGAAATAAGAATAATAATTTTAATAATAATCCTTCCTAATTTCCTGGGTATTTTAAAAATAATATGAAAACAAAAATCCTAGTGTTAGCATATTATTTCTCCATTAAAGTGGGTGTGGTGAGCCCACACTTGTAGTTATTTACTACAAGAAACTATCCACCTAGAAACACTACCCGAATCGGGTAGTGTCACGCCTACCCTAAAAGGGAAATGGCTTAATGGCATACTTACAAAAACGTTCTCAAAGATCGAATTGTTAATTAAGAAAAAATTAGAAGAAACTTTGAGATAAATCAGTACTGAATTGAATCCTGCAAAGTTTGTTTGGATAATGTTATTAGGTTCGGAGAAAATTTAGGAAGACATTTTTTTTCGTACGAGGCAAACGTGTTTTTAAATTTATTTTCATATACAATTTTTATACAATTATTTTAATTTCGAATTCCAAGAAACAAACTTTAAACATTAAAAAAATTTTTGATTAGAATATTGAATAATTGTATTTTGAATAAATAAATAACATTTATTGAAAACCAATTCTTTTAATTCATAAAATTCGGGAATTTCATAATTTTGGAATTTTCCAGTTCGAACATTTTAGAAATCGGCAATTTTCTGTCCGGAATTTTATTTTTCGGGATTTGCCAGTCGTCCCAAATTTTTAACAAAAGAAGATAAATTATTAACGAACAATTTGATAATAGACTTTTCAACTGAAATGAATGAAATATGAATCAAAAATATTGACATTTTCTCAATGGGTTATTCTTCAGTTCGCATTAAATGGAAAAATGGAATAAAAAGAAGATTAGGTAAAAGACTGTGAAGCCTGCGATAAATAAATAGGAATTTGGTAGTTAATAGACTAAGCAAGAACATAACATTTTAAATAAACATTGAGGTTTGTTTGTAATAATTTGAAAATATTCGTTTACAAACCTGGAAAATTTGCTTAAAAACTAAAGTTAATTTTCCATTGCACACTTTTTACATTCTTCTCATCTGAGAAAGTATTAGAATTCCGAAATTCGACACCACAGTTTGCCAGCGGATCTCCACGTTTTGAGACCCCCTGAAGCTGAAAATCAAGTTTTTGCGGTGGCGTCTACCTGTCCGTCTGTCCGTCCGGCCGTTTTTCCGTGCGTAAACACGATAACTCTGAAAAAAATGAACGGACTAAATCGAGCTTTGGCACACTTTTTTTAAGTGCTAAAAGAAAGGGCGAGGTCGTTAACCAGCATTCTTTTGACCGTCAGTTATCGTTTTATCCATCGAAATTGCTATCTAAAAATCGAATATTCCACTTTTACGCCAAACGACGAGAGAAAGGTAAAAAATTTTAGGAGAAGAATTGAGGGTTCGGATCAAAGAATGGGTCGCGCGCTCGAAAACGTGGAAAAGAATTGTCCACGTGTCTCCTGAAATCCAAACTTTAAAGTTCAAAAAATTAAATTTTTGAAAATATGGACATATAGAAAAGGGCAAGACAGAACTTTTTTATATCAGCATTTTTTTCGTCCGATGAATATTTTTAATAGCAAAAATGAATGAGTGAAAAAACAATTTCCCCAAATTCAATTGTTTTTTAAAACATAAATCGTCAAAACTGAGCTAAATATTATTGAAACTGTTTAAAATTTGGTATAGGCACGCAATGTACCCTAGCAATGCCTACAAAATGAAAAAAGCAATCAAAACTGCCTTTTGTTTAATAATAATTAATTGCAAATTGAGACTGGTCGATAAGCACGTTTTTTTAGTTTCGGCAAAGAAAAGTATCGAGGAAACTTCAGAGTACAAAGAAC
>CAKNYM010044478.1:0-17069 GCA_932195095.1 Andricus curvator | reverse complement strand
ATGAAGAAAAATTCTACTTCAGCAGAAATGAATATAAATTGGTATAAAATAAAGAAAAACTCATTATTTTAAAACAGGGTGCAGGTTCTTCCATTTTATGTCAATTTCCAAATTACACTTTAGTTACGCGGTTATAAAATCTTTTATGAATATCTTTTTATACAGAAACAAAGTTTATAGAAAAATAATCAAACTGTAAAATTTTATATTTGGTTTTTTCCCTATTTTCGAATAGTCGACTGACTTCTTAAGGCACTAGAGTCAGACTGATTTTTTTTTTTTACAAAGGACTACATGACAAGAAGAGTCAAGTTGCAAGTGCGTTTCATTTTTGACCGTTGGAAAAATTGAGTGCTTTGAAATGTTTGTAGATACATTCGGATGTGTAAGAAAAAATCTTTAAATACTGTGTAGTCCTTGATTCATTGTAAGCGGAAATTTTTTAAAAATGTATTAAAATATTATTATGAAACTCAGTAGACACCATTACATTAATTCCTGGAAATTCTCAAAAAGATTTACCATGTGAGGATTCTTAAAAATTGTTGAAATTCTTTTGAAACCATTGAAATCAATTGAAAATTCCTATGAATTGCGAGCGGAAAAATTTTAAAATATTTGAAAATCCTTCAAATTTCATGAAGTATTATAATTTCCTTCAAATAGGCTCTTTAAATTTGACAAAAGAGTTATATATAGATATATATTAAATTTTCTCCTGCTTGAAATATTAGAATAGTTATAATAATAATTGAACTGCAATATTATAATTTTTAATCCCTGGCAATTTGCAAAAAGCTTTAACATGTGAGGATTTCTTGAAAATTTTTGAAATTCCTTCGAAACCATCGAATTCAATTGAAAATTCCTACGCCCCTCCACCCTCAATCCTATCATTACATGAAGAAAAATTCTACTTCAGCAGAAATTAATATAAATTGGTATAAAATAAAGAAAAACTCATCTTTTTAAAACAGGCTGCAGGTTCTTCCATTTTCTGTCAATTTTCAAATTACACTTTAGTTACGCGGTTATAAAATCTTTTATGAATATGTTTTTATACAGAAACAAAGTTTATAGAAAAATAATCAAACTGTAAAATTTTATATTTGGTTCTTTCCCTATTTTCGAATAGTCGACTGACTTCTTGAGGCACTAGAGTCAGAATGAGTTTTTTTTTTTTTTTTTTGATAAAGGACTGCATGACAAGATTCAAGTTACAAGTGCGTTTCATTTTTGACCGTTGGAAAAATTGAGTGCTTTGAAATTTTTGTAGATACTTTCGGATGTGTAAGAAAAAATCTTGAAATACTGTGCCGTCCTTGATTTATTGTAAGCGGAAATTTTGGAAAAATGGATTAAAATATTATTATAAAACTCAGTAGACACCATTACATTAATTCCTGGAAATTCTCAAAAAGATTTAACATGTGAGGATTCTTAGAAACTGTTGAAATTCCTTTGAAAAAATTGAAATCAATTGAAAATTCCTACGAATAGCGAGCGGAAAAATCTTCAAATATTTGAAAATCCTTGAAATTTCATGAAGTATTATAGTTTTCTTCAAATAGGCTCTTTAAATTCGACAAAAGAGTTATATATAGATATATATTAAATTTTCTCCTTCTTGAAATATTGAAATAGTTATAATAATTGAACTGCAATATTATAATTTTTAATCCCTGTCAATTCGCAAAAAGCTTTAACATGTAAGGATTTCTTAAAAATTTTTGATATTCCTTCGAAACCATCGAAATCAATTGAAAATTCTTACGAATAGAGAGCGGAAAAAATCTTAAAATATTTGAAAATCTTTGAAATTTCATGAAGCATTATAATTTTCTTCAATAAGCTCTTTAAATTCGACAAAATAGTTATATATAAATATACAGGGTGTTTTTTTTAACTTGAGGCAACGAAATATCTAAAAAAAATACGCGTCCTACGGAAAAAATGTCTGGAATAAAAACCTTTTATTTTCGAGGGGGAAAAAAGATTTGCTAAAATTTACCCCACCCCCACCCCCAAAGGAGGCAGGGATGGGGGTAACTTTGTAATTTCAAATGGCAACCCCAATTTTTTATCACAGATTCAGATTCTACTTTACGAAATACGTACGTTTTATTCGGAAAATTTGTTTCGATTCGCGATAGATGGCGCTACAATTGCGAAAAATGAAATTGTTGACACTACTTTTAGCTCTACCCAGGAATAACGACGCGGACGTAGTAGTTGTCTATTCCCTTCGGGGTGCTTGATTTCGGTGAGTCCCCTTGCCTCTCCAATTATTCCACACCAAATGTTCACGGACCATGGACGCTGATGCTCAACTTTACGCAACCAATGTGGATTTTCTTCACTCCAATAATGCATGTTGTGCCGATTAACGTTACCATGGTTTGTGAAAGACGACTCGTCTGTGAAGAGTACTAGAAAAAAGAAATTCGGGTTTCCTTGTATCTGCTAAACCGCCCATTGACAAAATGTCACTCGGTTCTTAAAATCATTGCCATGAAGTTCTTGATGCAGTGAAATATGATACGGATGATAATTTTTACGGTTTAATACCTTCCAAACACTGGATAGAGACATTCCGGAATCGCGGCTTAGTTGTCGAGTACTAACATGAGGGTCATGAGTGACTGCAGCTAAAATTGCAATTTCATTATCAACTCCAGTAACTGTTACTTGACGCTTCCTTTTTTTCGGTTGTACACTTCCGTCAGTGATGAAGTTTCGGACAACCCGGTAAAAAGAAGCGCGTGAAGGAACACTTTCTAGAAAGCGTTGAGCATAAAGCGTGAGAGCATCATTCATATTCCTGCCACTTTCTCCATAAATGAGAATCATTTCAATCTTCTGTTGCTGAGATAGAATTTCCATTGTAAAAGTAATGAAGTAAGGTAATGAGGAAATACAACGACACCCAAACCAACTCAAACGAACGTGACCAACAACAATAACGCAAACGAAAGCAACCAACACACCCAAATCAAATGAACACAATCAACCTTCCTAATGAATAAACTTTAAGCACGGACAGACGCGGTTATCGCTCGGCCGGAATGACGTCGAGGATTGTAGACAGTGGAGACTCGATGATATGTAATGTCTACATCCAAAATCGACTGTCGTCAACCAACTGCATTCGGGAATGGTTTTCGACAGTTTTATCACTTTTACTGTCCCGTTGCCAAAAGTTCAAGCACCCCGATGGATGGTGAGAGGCAAGGGGACTCATCGAAATTAAGCACCCCGAAGGGAATAGACAACTACTACGTCCGCGTCGTTATTCCTGGGGAGAGCTAAAAGTAGTGTCAACAATTTCATTTTTCGCAATTGCAGCGCCATCTATCGCGAATCGAAACAAATTTTCCGAATAAAACTTACGTATTTCGTAAAGGAGAATCTGAATCTGTGATAGAAAATTAGGGTTGCTATTTGAAATTACAAAGTTAACCCCACCCCTGCCTCCTGTGGGGGTGGGGTAAATTTTAGCAAATCTTTTTTCCCCCTCGAAAATAAAAAGTTTTTATTCCAGACATTTTTTCCGTAGGATGCGTATTTTTTGAGATATTTCGTTGTCTCATGTTAAAAAAACACCCTGTATATAGTAAATTCTCTCTTGCTTGGAAATGTTAAAATAGTTATATTAAGTGAACTGAAATATTATAATTTTTTTGGAAGAGTTTAAAAATGCATTTAGGAATCTTGGAAAATAACGCGTGAAGGGAGACGTCATCAGTTTAATTTTCGAGTTTTCAAACGCCTCAAAGTATCTTTAAAGGTAACTGTTATTTAAACTGATAAAAGAAAGTAAAAGTACAGAGTTTGTCAGCATGAGAAACAGCAAAGGTGAAATGTTATATGATGTAGACGAGATAGTAGACGCTTTAAAAGACTCTTTTAAAGAATTATTAGGAGGTGAAGATATAGGGCAACAAAACTGCGACATAGAACATGATGCATTAGATTTGAAAAATTGAAAAAGTCTGTGTCACTGAGGTTAGAGATATAATTAAGAACTTAAAAAACGGTAAGGCTGCTGGCGTAGACAGTATTAGCGCTGAAATGCTTAAATACGGTGGCGAGTACATACCTCACAGGTTGTGCGAATTGATAAATTTATGTATCGAGATGGGAGAAGTCCCAGACGATTGGAGAAAAGCCATTATCGTAACAATATACAAAAGAAAGGGAGATGAAAGCAACTGCAGTAATTACAGAGGTATCAGCTTACTAAGTACCGTAAGTAAAATATGCTCAAAAATACTCATTCGTAGGATCATGTACAGATCAGATATTTAGTTTAAGACAGATCACAGAAAAAAGCTTAAGAGTAGGAAAGAAAGTTTTCTGTGCATTTGTTGACCTATAAAAAGCATTTGACAAGGTAAATAGAAGTAAACTTGGGAAAGTCCTCAAAGAGTACGGAGTCAATGGATGGCTCCTAAAAGCAATAAAATCAATATATATATACAGGTAGTAAAGCGAGTGTAAGAGTAAGTGGGAAACTGAGTGACTGGTTCGATATTATGCAAGGCGTGAAACAAGGATGCGTTATGTCCTCATGGCTATTTATCATATTTATTGATAAGTGTCTCAGAATGGCCCTCTTCGACGAAGAAGGTGTAGATCTCGAAACAGTAAAGGTCCATGCTCAGAAATAAAAACATATCAAAAAAAGCTAAAATGGCCATACATAATTCCATATTTGTACCAACTGTACTATTCGCTTGGTGCAGTGGCGTGGAGGGGACGCGAGAATCGACCGTCCGCGCGTAGTGGCGAAAAAAGCAGCAACTCAGGAAGTTTTGCACAGAGTAAACATTAAAAAAGTTTAAATAATGGGCCATGCAACTTGTTGTGTAGTGAACTGTAAAAATAATGGTGTTAACAGTAACTGCAAACTTTACGTTTTTCCTGTGGCAAAATATAAACTGGTACAGAGAGAGAAATGAGGGAGTTGAGAATCAGAGATGAGAAATGGGAAAAGTAGGTGAAAGAGCTGAGAGAGAGAGAGTAGATGGGTTAGAGAGGGAGAGAAAATAAAAAGAAGTTAAAATAAAACAGATGGAAGAGGAGATTAGGGTGTGGAAAGAAAGAACGGAAAAAAGGCTTGAGAAGGTGGAGGGCAGGACAGAAATGGAAATAGGAGACGTGGTTAGCGGGGACGAGATTTAAGGTATTTGGGAGAGGGTAGGGAATATGATAGAAGAGAAAGTGGGAGAGCGTAGGAATGAAAAGGTGAAGAGGGCGGATAGGGAAAGGATAAGGGCAATGGAGTTGAGAATGGAGAGAAAGGAGAAGGCAGACAGGAGAAATAATATTGTGATAAGAGGGTTGAAGCTGAAGAGAGGGGAAGAAAGGGAGGGTGTGGAAGCGCTGCTACAGAGCATAGGGTGGGATAAAGGCAGGGTAGGGAAAGTTAAGTTGAAGGGGAGAAAGGGGAAAGAAGTGGCGGTTGTGGAGTTGGAGAGCTATGAAGAAAAGTTGGGGGTAATGCGAAATAAAAATAGCATAAAGGATAAAGAAGTTTTCATCGATCACGATTTGACGAGAAAGGAAAGGGATGTACAGAGAATGCTGTACGACAGGGCTAGGAGGGAGAGGAGTGAAGGGAGATTGGCGAAGGTAGGATATCGGAAAATAAAAATAGACGAGAAGATGTGGGTGTGGGATGAAGAGAAAGAGGTGTTGAAGGAATTGCAGGGGAATTTGTTTCGTTGGAAGTAGGGGGGTGGGGGTAATGCCGGGTAGAAGAGTTGTGAAGGTGCTTTACTGGAACGGAGCAGGGGTAAAGAAGAAGGATGAGGAGTTCTGGAGGTATATCCAGGAATTTTATGTGGTGGGGCTGGTCGAGACGTGGGTGGAAAGAGAGGAATGGAATAGAATAGAGCCAAAGCTGCCAAGGGGGTATAGGTGGAGACTCCAGGAGGCGGTCAGAGTGAAGAAGAAAGGAAGGGCTAGTGGGGGAATTATAATGGGGGTTAGAGATGGATTGGAGGAAGAAGCTCACGGAGAGTAAGAGGGGGAGGGGGTGCAAATGTGGGAAGTAGAGATAGGGGGGGGGGGTAACGCGTATGTTTGTGACAGTGTACAATAAGGATGGGATGGAAAGAATTGAAGAAAGGGTGGAAGACCTGTTAGGTGAAAGAGAGGAGGGTATGGTGGTACTGGGTGGGGACTTTAACGCGAGGATGAGGAGGGAAGGGGGCCTTTACAGGGAAGGGGAGAGCTTCGAAAGGAATTCGAAGGATAAGTTAATTAATAAGGAGGGGGTGATTCTAAGGGACTGGATGGAGGATAGAGGCTGGGCAGTGGCAAATAATATGGCAACTGGGGACGAAGAGGGAGAATACACATATGTAGGTAAGGTGGGGGTATCGGTGATAGACTATGTAGTCATGAATATGCAAGGGTGGGAGGAGATGAAGAGATTCGCAGTAGAAAGGAGGGTAGAATCAGACCATCAGCCATTAGGGTAGTGGATAAGGGGTGAGAGCGGTGGAAGGCAAGGTGGGGAAGAAGTGTCGACGGGGGAGAGGGTTAGGTGGACGAGGGAGGCGATAAAAAAGTATAAGGAGCAGTTAGGGAAGGTACGCTTCGAAGGGGAGACGGTGGAAGAGATATGGGAAGATTTGAAAGAGAAAGTGAAAGGGTGTGTGCAAAAGAAGGTATTCAAAAAGGAAAAGAAAGGAATGGTGAAGCCGTGGTGGGATAGGGAATGTAAAAAGATGACAAGGAAGCTGAAGAGGAAGTATAAGAAGTGGAAATAGGGTACTGAGAAAAGGGAGGAGTACGTAGAAATGAGGAAGGGGTTTAGATTGATGTGTAAGAAGAAAGAACAGGAAAAGGAGAAAGATCTGGAAGAGGAGTTAGGAAAGGTTAAAACAGAGGGGGACGTCTGCAAGATCATAAATAGGTTTAGGGAGCTTAGAGTGGGAATAAGCGAGAAGATAGGGAGTGAGGAGTGGAGGGAGTTTTTTAAAGAATCGTTTCAGGGCTCGGATTCAAGGAAGAGAGATGATGGGAGTAGAAGAACAAGGGTGGTAGAGATGGAGGAGTTAAATGACGAGGAGATAGAGAAACAGATAAGGAAGTTAAGAAAATCCAAATCAGCAGGGCTGGATGGGGTAGAGAACGAAGCATGGCTGTTTAGTACACAAGAGGTTAGGGAGAGGCTGAAGGAGGTAGTGAAAAAAGTATGGAGGGTGGAGGGATTTCCACGAGGGTGGAGAGAAGTGTTAATAGTGCCTCTATATAAGAAAGGAGATAAGGATAGGCAGGAAAATTATAGAGGGATTACGCTAATGAATACGGCGTATAAAGTATACGCGATGGTGGTGGCGGAGAGGCTACGGAAGGATGTCGAGGGGAAAGGAATATTGCGAGAGACGCAGGCGGACTTTAGGGCAGATAGGAGTACTATCGACAATATCTACGTTCTACAGCACGTAGTGGATAGAGAATTAGCGAAGAAGGGGTCGAGAGTGTACGCGTTTTTTGTGGATCTAAAAGGCGCGTTTCCGTCGGTGGATAGGGGGAGGTTGTGCAAGGCGATGGAGGATAGGGGAGTGGAGAGAGGCCTGATCGGGAGGGTAAGGGAGATATATGTAGACACCAAAGATAAGGTAAGAGGAGGGCAGGGGATTTCAGAGGGATTCTGGATGGATATGGGGTTAAGACGAGGGTGTCCGCTTAGCCCAACGCTTTTTGCGATTTTAATTGCGGATATGGAAAGTAAGCTGGAGGCCGGAGTGGTAGGAGGAGTCAGGATAGGAGGGGTTAGAATTTGGTCACTAGCGTATGCAGATGACATAGTGATGTTGGCAAATAGCGAGGAGGCCTTAAAGGAAATGATGAAGAGGTTGAGAAGATACCTGGATAAGAACAGGTTAGAACTGAATGCGGAAATGTCCAAGGTTATGGTGTTCAGAAAATGAGGGGGAAGGGAAAAGGGAGGGGAGTGCAAGTGGAAGGGAAAGGCGGTGCAGGAGGTGAAAGAGTTTGTGTACCTGGGCTTCTTGTTTCGGAGGAATGGCGGAGTGGATGGTCACATAAAAGAGAGAGTGAGGAGGGCAAATGTGTTGATGAGGCAGGTGTGGTGGTTGGGAAAGAAGTAATTCACAGATGATTTTGGAAGGAGAATGAAATTGTTTGACTCACTAGTGATGAGTGTGCTATTGTATGGAGTAGAGGTGTCGGAGTGGAAGGAAAGCGAAGAGGTAAATAGGACACAGGAGAGGTATTTAAAGTGGACACTGGGGCTGGCAAGGAACACGTCTAATTATATTGTCAGGAGGGAGACGGGGAGAACGAGTGTAGGGATTCTAGCGGGGAGTCGGGTGTGTAAATATGAGTAGAAATTTTTGGAAGAGGGGGGAAGTAAGCTGGTTAGGGAGTGTTGGTGGGAGAAGGAGAACAGGCGAGGGGGTGGGAAGAATGAGGTTGAAAGAGAAAGGTATTTTAGAACAAATGGAATGCAGATGGATGAAGTGAGAAGGATGCATGAGGAACGAAGGAAGGTATATGAGTTGGTTAAGAAAAACGGCATGGAGAGAGAGAAGACAGCAGGGGAAGAGAGAATAAGAGAGACAAGGTTTAATGGGAACTATGTGTGAATTATGCCAAGGGCGAGAACGAAATATTTGTGTGAGAAAGGAGAGAAAGGAAGTCAGGAGCTTATAGCGAGGATGACATGTGGGTGCATGGAGGGTTTTAAAAGGTTTTGGCTCGCTAGGGAAAAGAGGATGTGTGAACTATGTGGGAAGGGGGAGGCAAGAGTGGAGCACTGGTTGGAGGAGTGCGTAGAGGTGAAAAGGAGTGGGATAAGCATGGAAGTATTGATACATGAAAGGGGGCACAAAAGGGCAGTACCATGGGTGAAGGGAGTCTTGGTTAAGATGGAGAAGAAGAGAAGGAAGGAGGAAGAGGAATGGAGAAGGAAAGATTGTAAATAGAGGAAGAAGTAAATATAAGGAAATTTAAATATTGTAAATAGTAGATAAGTAGTAGGTATTAGCCGCGGATGCAGAGTTTGGTAATGCGAGGCAAAGCGAGAAAATAGGGGCATGTGTGCGAGGCGCGACGAAGCGAGGAAGGCAAGACGATAAGAGCGAGCGGCGTTAGAGACAAGGTGTGGAAGGATGTTAGTTTTAAGGGTTAATTTTAAGAAAATTCTGTAAAAAATGGAAGTGTAAGCAAATCAATTTTTTAAGGCCAGCAGGCTGAAAAATAAACGTTTATCTATTCATCTATCTATCATTATTCACAAAATGTGCACTGCATATTGTATCAGTTGGTTTTGGAACCCACTGCGATCCATCAAGCCGGAACAAAAAGTTGGTGAATAATATATAGCTAGCTCAACATACATGTATATCCGATTACTTATGAGTCAAAGTAGGGTTATGTCACATACTTGTTTCTTCTTACAGCTGTTATCCATTTCTCTTGCTTTTTTACGTCACTACGCGCGCACGGTCGATTCTCGCGTCCCCTCCACGCCGCTGCACCAAGCGAATACGGTTGCGAGACATGGACCTGTCAAGAGAAGGAAAGGAGTACAATTAACGCGATTCGCATGAAACCTCTTCGCACAATATGCGGAAAAACACTGATGGACAAAGTCCGAAACGAGATAATTCTCACAGAATGTGGTGCAAAAGAGACAATAGTTGACACATGGGAAAGAAATCAGTTAAGATGGTTCGGACATGTTGAGAGAATGAGAGATGAACGACTAACGAAACAAGTGTATAAAGGTAAAGTAAACGGCAGAATGCCCCGAGGTAGACCGCCAAAAGAATGGTTAGAATCTGTGAATGAGACACTAATCCGAAGAGACATAAGAAGCCATAGAAACACGAGAGCTTGCATAAAAAAATGCATGGACGTGAAGGAAGCTAGAGTAGTATGCCAGGACAGAAAAGTGTGGCGACAAATAGTTTGTAAACAGAATGACAATAGAGTGAATGACGCCTGAAACAAAGACCTTGGATACTAAATGGGCCCAAGTGGGGAACCACACATAACAATTTTGTGAGGCTCTTCACCTGGGGTGATCGCTAGAGAGGCTGATCAGCAACGTGGGTCGGAGCAGTGTTGCGGAATGAACGTGTTATTTGAATAAATAACACGAGAATTCCAGATCAATCTAAAATATCTGTACCTAATACATATATACCTATCTACCTTATACCAATATACCCACCATACACACTGCTATTTTCCAACCGAGCAAGTCACGCCTACCCCGAAAGGGAAATGGCTTAATGGTATAATAATAATATGCATTGATATTAAAACAGACGTATTTTTATTGTCTTGTCTTTATCATTAAAAAAGTGCGCATCCTATAAAAAATCCAATTTTGTTATTGAACATTTTCTTGCATCTTGTTTCATTTTTCCATAAATTTCGGCTCATTATTTTTAATGTTATTTTTTGCGTTTCAAGCAAAAAATACACTTTCTAGCTTAAAGTGCTTCTAAGAAAATTTGTAGATATAATTTAGGCAAATCATTTTGTTAAATAAAATGTTATTTTAGCTTGTGTTGTTTTTCCAAGAAGTTAATTTTTTATTTTTAATGTATTTTTGTAACAAAGATTTATAACAAATTTTGTAGATCTTTTTTATTTGAATAAATTTTGTCTATTATTTTTTCATATTGTTTCATTTTTTCAAAAATTTAATTTTTTAAATTTTAATGTTATATCTTACGCTTAAAACAAAAACTACGCGTCCTATCAAAAGACAATTAATAACCAATTTGTAACTTTTTTTTGTTGAATAACTTTATTCTATTCATCTTTTTTCGTAGCTTGTGTCGTTTTTCCATAAATTTAAATTTTTTTTATTTTTAACGTTATTTTTACGATGTCGTAAATAATTAGTTAAATCCTAACTAATTGAATCGGTGACTTCATTTTTCCATTATCATCATAATGAGAAGTTGAGCATAGTTTTTCTTTTATTCTTACATAATAACATTGAAAATAAACAAATTAAATTTTCGCAAAAACGACACAATTTACGAAAAAAAATGAATTTACAAAAGTTGTTCACCCAAAAAAGAGCTATAAATTCTTTAATTATGGATGTCCTTGAATTATATAAAATATTCTGGAATGTTTTATAATTTTCTGATTTTGTCTAATGTTCCAGAATCTTCATTGATGTTTCAGAT
This sequence comes from Andricus curvator, assembly GCA_932195095.1. Taxonomy (NCBI): domain Eukaryota; kingdom Metazoa; phylum Arthropoda; class Insecta; order Hymenoptera; family Cynipidae; genus Andricus; species Andricus curvator. The sequence goes on along the minus strand of CAKNYM010044478.1, from coordinate 5,877 downwards.
TATTCTGAATATCGTCAATGTTTTACAATTTTGTAAACAAATATTTTCGTTTCCATAATTCACTACTCTCTAAATTTGAATTAGTAAAATATAAATGATTGTCAGTTCAATTCTACTAATTACTGTAGCTAGAATTGAGTCAATGACAATTAGTAGAATTGTATTGATTGTATTAGTAAAATTAAAATTACTAATTGAATCAGTTATATGTGTATACCTGCAGTAATATAACTGATTGATAAGTTATAGTTGTATTAAAGGAATCAGTTAATTTTAAGAGATTATGTTTCAAATATATTTGCGCACCATTTTTAAATGTGAAATTGTTTCAAGTTTAAAGTTTGTTCACACATGTAATAATTTCTTATTGATTCATTAAAATAAAAATTTCAAAACACACTTTAATATTATAAATAATATTGGTGTATAAACAAAAGATTCATTCAAAAATTGTTCCTCTATAAATTTATTCTAAGTCTATAATTGATTCACTGCAGTTAGGGTATAACTGATTAACTTCAGTTACGGTATTTTTACTGTTAAAATTAGTAAACTTCTGAAAATATCTGATTCATCAATTAAAATGAAGTGTACTGAATGAATTAGTAAAATTTCTACTAATTCAAATTTAGAGAGTAATGTGCCGTGCAAACATGAAATGCAGAATATCCTCTTTGGGTGATTTTGAGCCAGAACGAGAAATCGTATCTGCATGTAAATAAGATTTTTGCTTCTTGCGCAAACATTTAAGCTTATTTATTCACAAATTCGGGAAATAAAGTAATTTCACCAAATTTGCTAGTTCACACTTAATATATGAAAATTAATATTATGAGGAAAATGTTGGTGCCAGCAACGTGAATACTATACAAAATGCAGATATTGCATTTCTTGTTTGCACGTCGGCAAATTGGTAACAGATAACAGATGCAAGTAAGGAAGGAAGGATGCAGATGGAAGAAATAAATTGACAAACTAATACTTCATATCATATGTTACATGCTATAGGAAATAAATAATTCGAATAAAATAAGAAACTGAAGATCTTGTTCTGTGAAACATACAATAATTTTTGTTAGTTTCTGAATAAAATAATATAAGATTGATTTTAGATTATCAGCCTTGGTGAGGCGTAGGTTTAAAGCCATGTTAGGCAATACGCTATTCTTGACGGGAAGAAAAGTAATTGGAAATTAAAGGAAGAGGGGAAGGAAAGATACGATTATGCCGAGGAAGGCGACTGAACGGATCGATGATGATTCATGCTCAAGGATCATATAAACCTGATCTCACACTCCGGAGGCGATGTAACATCTTGTACAGAAAATCGATGTACCTCTTTTTTTCGCTTACCTGCTAGATTTGTTAGTGACTCTAATCTGGACATTGACGTCATGCCCTATGCTGCATTTCTTTTTTTTTGGCACTGAAATACCATAATCAGGAAGCTGAACCTTCAACCTCATAAATAAGTATTCCATCCGCTTATCATTTAGTGTCACGCACTTAAACTTCCGAGAGGAGAGGCAAGGTAACAGGATAGGATAATAAAGGATGATCGGGACAAGGGATGGGCTTATCTTACCCCCACTTCTTTCCCAACTTACAACTACGTATGCATAAACGCATCTTAAGCGATAGTATGATTTTAAATTGAAAAGAGATTTTTGGCACGGAGCTGGCAGAAATCTAGAAATAATAGGCTTCCAGGATAATCTTTCCGCCTTAAGTATATGATGGGATAGAAGAGGATAGGAGTTTTCCAAAGCGAGGCAAGGCGTCCGCGTCACACAGTGTGTCCAAAAGCACTTTTTGTGGACAAAATTCTGTCTACTAGCCAATTTTCAATGGAATTTTAGGTATTTTTTTCCAATGACCGTAAGGCTTCCAGGTATATTAAATAGGTGCAGAGAGTTTACTTTCTCCAAACACAGTTTTTTTATTTAAAAAAAAAATAAACAATATTTTTTCTTAACTTTTCAGATGTACCCTATTTTTCAATCTTCAGATTGTGTAAAGATGAACTGAAGTCAGTGTAATAACTATCTAGCAATAATTTCCAGTAGCTTAGAGGAACAAAAAATATTGTTCATAATGTTGTAAACAAATTAATTAACAAAAGACATTTTCCCATGATTCGTAATGATTAGTTCTTTGAAATTCATAGTTTTTATATAAAATATGAGAGAAATTAATGTCTAGTTGCGATTAGTTCAGAACAGTTGCTGTTTGGCAATTACTAAAACAACTTTTATAAACAAATACAAAGTTTTCATATGTTACAAATTATTTAAACTATATTTATTAAAAAATTCACCTTTTCAATATTATTCCACGAATAGACCCAATTTTTATCGCGGAACTATCTAAAAGTGTATTTCCGGTGACTCCTATATGTAATTTTGTTCAAATTGATAAAAAATATTTATTACACGGGCCCAACAAAAAAAACGTTCCTTGTACTTTTCACCATACCAACTTTTTCTTACGTATTTTGATGCACAATCCGAATCTGCAGTTAAAAAATAGCCTCTACCATCATTTTTTCAGATATATGCAAAAAAAACAACATTTTTTACAGTTTTTTCATGGTTTTTTGGAGTTAAAAAAACGAAGAACGATGCGATTAATTTGACCTGAGAATTGAATTCTACGGATCAAAATACATCGAAAACCATGGTTTGAATTTTTTTTTCAGGAAATTTCGACCCGTAATACGGCTTTGAAAAGTCTAATAGACCATCAAAAGCCAAAACTCTTTGTGGTCTTAATTAAACAAGATTAAAATTTACTTCTACAACTTAGAAAGAGTTTATAGGCACTGAAAATACTACCCTGGGGGTTTCGAGGTCGCTGATCACGAATCCGAGGTCAGATTTGCAATTTAGTGCTCTCAGGGGGTGCTAAGGGGCAGCAAATGGGGTAAATTTATCGACGTTTCTGAAAATCGCTTCTTAAAACACTACTTCGAGAGTTTTTAAGAACGCGTGTCATGAATCCGAGATCAGGGGTAACTATACACCTACATTGGCTATTAATTGTAAATCCGAGTTCGCATTCGTGATCAGCGACCCCGAAACCCCCCGGGATAGTGTTTTTAGCGATTTACAGAGTCATCGAAAGAATAAGCCCATTTTGGGCCCTACAGCGGGCCTTACTGCAAACCTGACCTCGGATTCGTGATCAGCGACCCCGAAAACCCTCAAGATATTGTTTTCGGCGATTTCCAGAGACATCGAAAGATTGGACACATTTGGGTTTCTACAGCGGGGCTTTACTGCAAACCTGACCTCGGATTCGTGATTTGGGTCTCAAATGGGCCCAATCTTTCGATGTCTCCGGAAATCGCTCAAAACACTATCTCGGGGGTTTTCGGGGTCGCTGATCACGAATCCGAGGTCAGGTTTGCAGTACGGCCCCGCTGCAGGGCCCCAAATGGGCCCAATCCCAAAAGTTGATTTGGTCAAAAGTACAGGCAACATTTTTTTTGTGGGCCTGTGTTATTTGAACAATTTTAATAAATAAACGCACATTTTGACCTTTTTTCCAAGAATAGGCTCCATTTTCTTAGCGAAATCAACTGAAAATATATTGCCAATGATTTTTGGCTATGATACCTTGCCAAGAACAAGAACAGTGGATTATTATTGAACAATTTTTATAAACAAATGTATATTTTAGCCAATTTTACATGAGTCGGGTTATTTTTTCGTGGAATAAACTGGAAATATCTTACCAATGACTCCTTCTTGTCATATTTGTCCAATTGAGAAGAATTGTTCAAGCAGAAAAAAGTTTGGTTGATTCAACAAACATTTGGTTGGATCAAACAAATAAATACGTTGCTATATGGTCAACCAAATGCTTAGCTGATTCAACCAAATTTGTTGGTTAATAAAGTTTGTTCGATTGTAATAAATATTTTGGTTGATTGTAATAAGTATTTCGGTTAATCCAACCAAATATTTTGGTTGATCCAAACAAATATTTTGGTTGTTTCGTTCAATCAAAATGTATCTAGATCTTGATTTTCAAAAAATTGTATTCTAGGACAAAAGCTTTTGATAAGAAACTTTTTATAAGCGTCACTTGCAGCCAGGCCTAGATTTACACAAGGGGCAACATGGGCAATTGCCCTGGGCGGAAAATTTTGGGGGCGGCAAGTTGATCGAATGGTCGTAATATTTTTTCGTACATGAAAATTTGATCCTAGACATGACTAAAATTTTAAAGACATTAAAAAAAATTTCATACAGTCAAATTTCACGAATAAATCTACAACCAAACGTGTATCTTTCGAATCATGATTTCTATGCTTTTCAAAATGATGACAAGTCTTCAGGCATAGCATAGATGGATCATTGATCTGCGCTGTCTGCATGTAGCTGTCATTGCCAAAAATGTATTAGAAAAAATGAGTGACGGACGTAAAAGATTGAGCGGCTTTGCATACAAAAAGCGAGCTGCTGAAAAGTTACAAAAAGAAAATGACGTTTTGTGTAAGACTCCTCAGCTTGATGTTTTTTTTCAAGAAGAAAGAAAACGGTGCAAATCACACAGTTATTGACATACAAATTAGTGGTATCAGCTTAGAAACGAGAGGTATGTATGCAGTGTATGAAAACGTTATTTACTTTCTTTTCTTTTTAATTAATATACATATAAATGTGGATATATCAATTATGATAAAAAAAGCATGACAGATATGCACTGCACTGCGGAAAGATCGTTTTCATGTTTGAAGAGAGTCAAAAACTACTTACGTTCTACGATGACAGGGCATCGCTTGAATAGTTTGGTTCTTTTGAACATCGAATCACACATACTTCGTTCTCTAGATAGCGAAGATTTGATTGAGGAATTTGCGAAACGAAAGATGAGACGTATATTCGTTCATTTGAGATAGATTTCCCAATCATTCCAGTTCACATATATTCGAAAATAATAATCCGAATTCCTGATTATTGTTATCATAATTGATCAAAATTGTAATTAAATGCCATTATATAATCCTAAAACCACTAAAGCCACTGCCCAAGGGCGACGCTTTGTGTAAACCCGGCCCTGCTTGCAGCATTAGAAAACCGAACTTCCATCCAATTTGACAGAAAGGCTTTTTCCATACATTTGTGTGGGGTTCTTTCATCACTTATGAATTTCGAGGTTAGATTTCCTGCACCGGGGTAAACCCTGCGAACCAGCCCTATCCGACCGACCCAAATTTTTCATGGGAGCTCTGGCTAAAGTTTGATGTCAGCCGTGAACTAGTCCGCTGGCAGCGCTGCTGCGCTTCTTGCTGACAAATGCATTATTTATAAGGGAAAAATAATAAAATAATAAATAAAATAATATTTTCTTGACAAGAAAGGGCCTGAGAATTTTTATAATTTATTCGCAAATATATTAACATTATTTTTAATATGCAAAGTCTGTTTAAACTTTCCAACATATGGAAAGATAATGTATAAACAAGTATACGTGTTCTAAACGAAATTGGAAATAGGTGTTCAAAATCCTTAATAAAAAAAAATATCTGTAATATAAAATAAATTTAACCCTTTCAGGGGCAGGTCCAACTATAGTGGCACCCTAGTTTTCCTCGGTTTTTTCTTTATAGCTTGAATAATTTAAGCTCTAGATGGCTCGAATCTTTTGTCATTGAATAAGGGATGCATAGAGAACAGGTTTCTCGGCTCAAAATTTAGAGGATCACTATATATAATTAGTTATAAACAATTAACAACAACAAAATGTAGAGATTTTCAATTAAATTCGGCTATGAACTTATTTTTCAACAAAATTTACTGATATTTGGTATACAGGGGTTTTCAAGGTCGCTAATTACGAATCCAGTATCAGATTTAAAAAAATCAAAAT
>CAKNYM010044477.1:47404-66493 GCA_932195095.1 Andricus curvator | reverse complement strand
ATATATATATATATATATATATAATACCTTGTTCCGAATAACGTGATTTTCAACTAGAATTTAAAAATCCAAGCATTTTTTTATTTCATGTTTTTAAAACTTTTTTCATATTTTCAAGCTAAAAATTGAATCACTTCACTGAAAATTCGTTCTTTTGCGAAGAAGAATTAGTCTGATTTTTAATTAAAGAAATTAATTTTCCTCAAAAAGATGAATATAACAAGTTAAAAATTCAACTAAAGATTCATCAATTCAATTGAAAATGTATTTCTTTGATTTTGTGGTAAATTGATCTTTTTATTTGAAAGTTAAAGTGTTTGTTCAAACACGTAGTTTGCACATGTTCAAAAAATTCTAAATTATGCCTAAATTTTGTTTGGAATTTCTCATTTTTTATTATTCATCACTAGTAAAATATGTACATTTAAAAAATGTATCATAATTATTGAACAATTAAAAACATTTTTTTGAAATTTTAACTAAAATAATATGATTTTGAAAATTGAAAAAATGCAAAGTACAGAAAAGCGTCAAGAGATTTGTTTGTAGCTTTTCGAAAAGAACAAATTCACTCTTCTATCTTTATTGTTGTCTGGTCTCGATTTTGTAGAAAAAATTCAAATTTTTCTGTTCATGGAAAAAAATCAAATTTTCTCTTCTTTATGAAGTATTCAATTATTCGCTGGCAGTTATAAGATGTAAGTTTAAGACAATCGAAATAATTGAACTGATTTTAATTATTATATTAACATATTATTATTATATATTACTATAATAATTATTATAATAATCACAATTATCGAATAATTTGAAGTGATAAAAAATAACGAAATGATAAAAGTAGGCCTTAAGAAATAATGTCACCTTCGTTTTCTAAAAATATCTTTTCGAAAATGTGGTGTTTATTCACGAAAATGTGTTATCGTCAAAACTGAATTGACTTGCAGAAGAAAATATAAAATAACGCATAATATAAAAAATATTTTAACTAAATAAATGTATTTTTTAATATTTTTGGTTTTATAATTAAACGATTTTTTTTTTATTTTTCAGATTCGAGAATTTTATAATTCGAAAATTTTCCTGTGTCGGAAATTTTATTTTCGGAATTTTCTATTATCGAGAGTTTTCAATTTCGGTAAAATCATAAGCTTTGGGGAATTTTCTTATTCTGGAATCTTAAATTATCTTTGATTTATTAACTTCGGGAATGTTATACTTCCAACATTTAATTTTTTGGGAATTTTATCATTTGATTATTAATTTTATGGGGCGACTGCAAAATTTCGAAAAATAAAATATCCGACATTGTCAAATTCCCGACATTAGAAAATTCATGAATTCATACAATTACAAAAATTGTCTTTCAATCGGTATTATTTATTTATTAAGAATAGTGTCATTAAATATTTTGCTGGAAGAATTTTTTTTAATGTTTACTGTATTTTGTTAAATTATTGTATACATTTAAAATAACTTGATTTTTTTTAATTTGTCGATTCAAGTTTTTTTTTGAAAATGTGCGTAGTGATTTTTTAACAATTATTGCTTTTGCGATAAAAATATTGTTCCTGTATTGTTCTATCGCATCGAGAAATATTTTTTAAATTGTTGTTATTTCAAATTCAAAAAATACGGTCAATAAAATACGTTTAACATTTAAAAATTTTCATTGCGACAAAAAAACCATTTCTTTGAACCAAAGATTTTTAATTCAATGACATTTTTTTGGATTTTAAAAATGTTGTTGCCTTCTCTTGAATTATTTTTAATTCACCTTGAATTCTTTTAAATTCTCATTGGATTTGTATTAATTGCATCAATTTTTCCCAATTCTTATGATTTTTCCTATCTTGTGTTTTTTTTATTTAGGAAATCATATTATCTTATTGAAAATTTAAAAAAATTCCACATTAGTTCAATAATTATAAATTTATTTTTAATTTACAGATTTTGCCATTACAGAATAATAAAAAATTTAATAACAAAATAATGAAATAATTTCTTAACTAAAATGTTCAATCTTCAACTAATAAAACTAATTTTCAACAAAAAATATGAATTTTCAAAAAAAAAAAAAAACATTAATTTTAACCAAATCGTTGAATTTTCAACTAAAATAATGAATCTTTAACTAAAAAAATTAATTTTCTACCAAAAAGATGAATTTTCAACAAAGTAAATTAAGTTTTTATCAATTAGTGTAATTTTTAACTAAAAAATGAAAAGATTCAGAAAAATTAACAGGAAAATGTAGATTCAATCATTAAAGAAATATCTAAAAGATTTTAGACTAATTGTTCCAGTGTTGAAAGATTGAAATAAAATTTTAGGAATAATTCACGTCAGTTCAAAACATATTTAGAAATTTAAGAAGTGTGGACGAGGTTACAAATATTTTTAAACTCTAAAATATTTCCGAAAATTTATCATTGATATTTTAAAACTTTTTCTTATAAATTTTCTCAAGAATCTGCGGTAAATTATATTTATATAACCTCAAAAACTGATTAAAAAAATTAATCAATAAATCTTCATTCGAATTTTTCATTCTTTATGAAAAATTAATTTTTCCCGAAATTATAATTTTGTTGATTTTTATTCTTATTTTTACTGAAAAATCGGTTTTGGTTGAGAATTCAACTATTTTGTTGAAAATTTCTGTATTTTGGATGAATTTAATTGTTCAGTTGAAAATTCATAATTTGTTAAAAATTCGTTTTTTTGTCAGAAAATTAATTTTCTGAGTAGAAAATTCATCCTTTTGGTGGAAAAATCAACTGTTTGGTTAAAAATTAATTTTTTGGTGAAAATTCATATTTTGAATTGAGAAAAATTCAACTGTTTTGTAGCAAATTCGTCTCTTTTGGAAAAAATTTATTAAAATTCAGGGTGAATTAACAAAAATTCAAGTGAAGTGAAAAATTTTGAAATATTATTTAAATTCATTGAATTCATAACTTCGCAGTGAATTTAAAGAAAATCAAAGGAATTGAGAAAAATTGGTGAAATTAATACAAATGTTCATAAAGAACAAAAAATTCCAATGACGATTTATTTATTAATTTTATTTGTTTTTGGAGTTATATAAATGTTATTTAGCTCTGATCCTTAAGAAAATTTAGAAGAAAAGTTTTTAAAATATCTGATATATTTTCGGAAATATTTCAGAGTTTGAAAATATTTGTACTCTTCAACACTTCTTAAAATTCTAAATATCTTTTAAACTTTTCAGTTTTTAGTTAAAAAGTACACTGCTTGGTTAAAAATTAATGTACTTTGTTGGAAATTTATCTTTTCGTTAGAAAGTTAATTTTTCTATAGTTGAAGAGTTATTATTTTAGTTGAAAATTCACCTATTTGCTTGAAAATTAATGTATTTTGTAGAAAATTCATATTTTTTGTTGACAATTCAAACATTTCGTTACCAATTAATTTAATTGGTTGAAGGTTCAATATTCTACTTGAAAAATTATTTATTTTGTTTAAAATATATAAATATTATTTTGAAGATTCGTTTTTTTATTAATAATAATTTTTTTCCTCAAAAGTTCACTATTGCATTTTTTATTATTCTTTGAGAGCAAAATCTGTAAATTAAAAAGAAAATTAATAATTGTTAATTTGATATAATTTTTTTTTTTAATTTTTATAAATATAATATGATTTTTTATTTAAAAAAAAACGCAAGATAAAAGAAAAGCGTTAAGTTTTTTAGCTTTTTGACTTTGCTTTTTGATTCTGCTCTTTTCACATCATTGTCATCTTGTCTCAATTTTGTAGAAAATTAATTTTTTTTTTTATAAAAAGGAATTAAATTTTCTCTTGAACAAAACGCATATTTATTATTCCCTGGCACATCTAAAATTTAAGTTTAAGATAATTGATATAATTGAAGTAATTATAATTATGGGACGACTGAAAAATCCCGAAAAATGAAATTTCCGATACTTTGAAATTCCTGAATTGAAAAATTCTCGAATAATAAAATTTCAGAAATTATAAAATTGCCGAAACCTAAAACTTTGGGATTGGAAAGCTCTAGAATAATAAAATTCGCGGCAGAAAATTGCCGAATTATAAAATATACGAACTGAAAAATTCCCTAATCTAAACAATAACAAATTCGGTTTTTCAATAAATATGATTTATTTATTAAAAATACAATAATCAAATATTTGTATCAATGAAAACATTTCTTCAATGTTTTAAATATTTTAAATTATTTTTTGAATTTAAAATAACACTATTTGTATAAAAATGGCATTAAAAGTAAATTTAAAACCACCTGAGCTTCGAACGACAAAAGAAATTTCTCCCTAAATTTTCTCCGAACCTAATAAAATTTTACAGCCAAACTTTGTGGGATTCAATTGAGCGCTGATTTATCTCGACGTTCCTTCTTAGTTTTTTTTTTTAAATCAACAATTCAATTTTTCAGAACATATTTTTTAATACTATGCACACTTTCAAACCAAATTTCCCATTCAGAAATATATTTCGTCGACTATTTCTATTTTAAATTCAAACACTAATTTTTAAAAACTTTAAACATTAAAAAAAATTATCTAATAAAAATATTCGATTATTTTAAATAGATGAGATTTAAAAAAAAAAACATTTTTAATTGTTTGAATTAGGGAATTTTATAAATAAGGAGTTTTTTAGTACGAATATTTTATAATTCAACAATTTTCTGCCGGATGTATATTTTTCGGAAATATTGTAATCCGGGATTTTTGTATTTCAGCAATTTTATCATTTCGGGAATTTTATTATTTAAAAATTTTCCATTTCAGGAATTATACAGTGTCGGGAATTTTATTTTATATATAATCGATTATTATCTTAATTAATATAATTACAATTGTTAGATAAATTGAACTTATAAGTAATGAGGAAAAGATAAGAGTAGGCTATGAGAAATAATGTCACCTTCATTTTCTAAAAATATGATGTTGTTTTCTAAAATGTGGGTTTTATTTAAGGAAATTTTTTATCTTCGAATCTGAATTATCTTGCAGTAAGAGAATACGAAACGAGTCATTTCCGCTTTGAAGATTTTTGTTAATGACAATTATAAATATTCAAATCAAAAATATACATAAAATGAAAAATATTTTCATTAAATAAAAGTATTTTTTATTTATTATTTTATAATTTAACAATTTTTCTAGTTTTTCAGAAACTTTGTGGAATGTTATTCTTGAATTTTTCAATTATGGAATTTTAAATCGTTGGCAATTTTTTAACTTCGGGAATTTTATATTTTGTATAATTTCTTTTTCGGGAAGTTCACTGATTTTATTTACTAATTATTTGATTAATCAAAAAAGTTGTGTTTCATCAATATTATTTATTTCGAAACGATGCCGTAATTAATTATTTTGGTGAGAGAACATATTTTTGTTTAATGTTTTTTTGAAAATTCTTCATTTAAACAAAAGAAAAACGCCTTACGTAATATATGAACGATCCCTAATTTCAAAAGGAAAATTTCGGTTCTTGACGTGTGCTCCGTTTCGTCTCGCTCTTTACTTGTCATAACTTATTCATTAGGCAATTTTGTACTTTGTATTGTATCTCAGTGATTGTATTTGTATTCGGAGTGCAGTGTATATGTTGCATTTGGTGATTTTTGGGCTCTTTGGTGCTTACAAGACTGTTTTTCAGTTTCGGAGGTCGACAATTCTCGCGCAGTTGATACGTATATTACAATGGCTGCTTGTCCCGAGTATAATGAGACATTGAGTACAGTTCCGCCGATCAAGCTTCGGCAGCGTGGCGTCGCTTATATGTGAGTGGCGTGGCGTATCCAGTGGCTTAGAGGTGGAGGGGATGCATAGGTTGGAAAGAGAAGGCGGACACCACTCTCGGACTTCTCGCTTACTCCTGTGTATCCCCTCTACCTCCAAGGCGCAAGATAGGCCGCGCCACTCACGTATAAGCGACGCCACGTCGCCGAAGCTTGGTCAATGGAACTGCACTCAATATCCAGAGGATCGCAGGGCGCTGTTTCCTGCATTAAGTGTGGCGTGTTCAGCCACTTAGCCTGCGTCAATGTTGGATTTAAAAAAAAAACATTTGATTATCTAAAAAAGGGATTAATCGATTTTATTTGCGGGAACTGCAAATCATCAAATGCTAGCGACACCTCTTCAGGTTTGGATCAAAGCTCTTCGCTAAGTGAAGATATCGACCCCGCGAGTAAGGATCAGGTATCTAACCCCTTAGCTACAACAGTTTCTGCCGTCCCTGTGCCTGTTGTGGCCCTGCCTTCTTACAAGCTCACAGGAAAGCGGCCATGCAGGCACAGGAACAGATTACAAATCTTTTCAAGGAATTCGAAACTAAGCAACTAGAGTGGATTACAAAAATCAACACTACAGTTCAGGAAATCAAGGTAGATAATTCAGAGAATTCTTGCAGAATCAATCTGCTTGAAATTTCTACTGTCAGCAATGCGGATCAGGTCACACAAATAAAGACGGAGGCAAGCTCGCCAAAATTGAAGGTCGCTTCACGTGAAGCTTCTCTCAATTACCAAGAGCAAGCTGCGCTTCAAAGTACCCTTGAAATTCACGGGTTACCTATGAAGCTGAATGAGGATCTTCCATCGGTCCTAGAATCGGTTGCGAAGGCTCTCGATGCTCCCTTCACTAACGATGACCTTATGAATGTTTATTGCATTCGTAAATCCACAACATCAAATCCTCTGCTCGCACTCATCATCTTTGTCAAGTTTAGCAGAAAATTTGTTAGAGATAAAATAATCGTGTAGAAGAAAAAAGTACGAGACTTCTCTAGGACCAATCTTGGCTGGCCAGATAATTAGAAAAGTCTCGTTCTTATCCGTGAGGCTTTGACGCCCTATAATCGAAGGATCTACGCCTCTGCATTGAATCTGAGGAGACAAAAGAAGATAAAATATCTTTGGATTGCCGGAGGAAAGATCTTTTGTCGAAAGGATAATGGTACGCCTAGGATTCAACTGTCACTGTTGCAACACGTAGAGCGATTCCAATAGCAATTAGGCTTTCTAAGGTATGCTTACACACTCAATGGTGTGATATCATTATTGTTTGGCTATTTAATGCTCGTTGATAAACATATTTTGAACATTTTTCTGTTTTTTATACCTTTTACATACATATCTTCAGATAGCAAACATGATCTCATATATAAACTAGTAGTTTTTAATCTTGATACTGGTCTTTCTGAAAGTAATTGTATACTATGAGGCCTAATTGTGTACTTTGGATACCTTAAATATTCTAATTTCATCTCAATATTCACAGCTCTCCGGATATCGATTTACGAAATCATGTCCGGTTTTGTTTGAGAATTTGTCTAGGGTTCTACGACACTGTTTTCGACATTATTTATCATTCCGTTAGTATCTTTTGTACTTGTATTCATTGCCGATACGAGGTGTGGCTATTAAATAACGAGACTGGTGCTGTAAAACATTTTATTTTGATTTCATACATATCTATTTATTATCACCTTCAATATTCACCCCTCCTCTATCCCTAAAACGCTCCATGCGAATCTTCCATTGTTTGAAACAGTGCTGGAAGTCTTCTTCTTTCAGCTCCTTCAGGACGCGTGCCGCTTTCTCTTTCACAGCTTCAACGGACTCAAATCTTGTTCCGTTTAATGCAGATTTCAACTTAGGAAGCAGATAGAAGTCGCACGGCGCAAGATCCGGCGAATAAGGCGGATAGTCAAACACTGGGATGCTGTACTTGGCTAGAAACCTCTTGACAGACAATGCGGAATGAGCTAGCGTATTATCTAGGCGGAGAACCCATGACTTGTCCTTCCACAGTTCGGGCCGTTTTTTCCTCATTCTTTCGCGGAGTTCAGCAAGAACGTGAAGGTAGTAATGTTGATTATTAGTTTGACCTTCAGGAACCCAGTGAATGTACACAATCGTATGAATATCGAAAAAAAAAACACGTGGAAGGGCGACCCGGGTGTGAATCATCTTCAATGTCTTCTCGGCCATCTTAAAAACGCCTAAACCACTCAAAAACGCGTGCAAGCGATAAACATTCATTGCCATACACTTTTTTCAATAAATTATAAGTTTTAGTAGCGGTTTTTCCAAGTTTCATGTGAAATTTCACAACAATTCGTTGCTCTATTGGCACACTTAACATTTTCCCGGCGAAACAAAAAAACAACTCTAAGGCGAACGAAGGCTACGGCTATACGGATTTGTTTACAGAAGCGAGAGGTACTGCATTCGAAAGAGAAGGCTTCAGGCTATACAGCTATCGGTCGCTGATGTTTGGCGCATGCGTACTTCTTCTGTAACAGCGCCAGTCTCGTTATTTAATAGCCACACCTCGTATTCTAATTTGAATTGTACTTACTTAGTTTGGGTTGTGTTTATAATAGTTTTTTGTCTCAGTCAATTTTTACGTGTGCTGCGTGACCTTAAGCATATGTCATATGAACGCCCAGTCTCTCTCTCGGCACATTTTCTAGAATTCAAACATTCTTGCAATACATGTTCCTACCATATAATAGCTGTTTCTGAGTCCTGGTTAACTCCCAATATATCCTCTAGCCTCGTTGCAATTAACAACTATTCGCTGTTTCGAAGAGACAGAGACGAAAGAAGGAGTGGTGGAGTTTGTCTTTTTCTGCATGATATTCTGAATGGGACTGTGATTGGTGTGAGTTCAGTAGCTACTTACCCCGCGACTGAATTTATCTTTGTTGAAGTCAAGTCCACTTCTGATAGTGTTTTAGTGGGAGTAGTTTATCAACCACCCAATGCCTCCTATGACACAGAGCTTGAATCGGTAATTTTTTCATTTATTCCTAACTTTAGTAAAATTATTCTTACTGGAGATTTTAACACTAACCTAAACCTCACTTCCAATCATTCTAAATATCTAACATATTTGGTACACTCTTCAGGACTCTCAATTGTGCCTCATGATTCTACTCACCATACTGATCGTTCCAGTACTCGTATTGACCGAATGATTGTAGACGAAATGGATAAGGTTGTCTCCTACGAAGAACATGCTATCCTTTTTCTCTCTAACCACGACTTGATTAAAATTACCTTTAAATTGTCCTATAATCTAAATTCAAAACCAGCCCAAAGACTGGTGCGGAATCTCTCTAAAATTGATGAAAACACATTCCACGAACATCTAATGACGTACGATTGGGGAAAAATATTACTAGATACAGATATAAATAATGAAATCGACGCTCTGACTAATTACCTAGTCTTCGCATTCAATAAACTTTCTCCGCTACACGTTCCTAAAAACTTAAATAAAGCTGCCCCCTGGATCACATCCGAAATTAAAAATCTGATGAGGGAACGTAATGGCAAGCGCCGACTTGCAAAAAGAACAGAAAGCAGTATAATACAAGCTCAATTTCGTAAACTAAGAAACTTTGTTCAAACTGAGATTAGGGATGTGTTCATTCAATACAATTATAAAGAGATTGTACATAGAGACACAAAAGAGGACATTTTGCATCTCCTTAGACGTTTACACCTAATCCCGCCCAAGCACGAATCTATAGATAGTAATTTTCCGCCTGATGACCTTCTAAAGACTTTTTTTACATTCCCAGTTTCAGACTTATCATCATCATCTTACACTACCCCTCTTAATTCAACATTTAATGACTCTGACTTCTTTTTCGAAGACATCACACCTGAAATACTTTTGGAAAAAACACTTGAAATCAAATCAAATGCCATTGGAACTGATGGAATATCAATAAAAATGATTAAACTTGCCCTTACACTTATCTTTCCTACTCTATTGCATATCTATAATGCTTTCCTTCAGGTCTGTATCTTCCCAGATATCTGGAAGAAGGCTGTTATATGCCCAATTCCTAAAATTTCTAAACCTACTTCCCCGAAAGACTTCCGGCCAATTTCTATTTTATGTGCACTGTCTAAACCTCATGAAAAAATTGTTTACCTGCAACTTTCTAAATTTCTCGAGTTATCTCACGCTATTGACTTGATGCAATCAGGTTTTCGGGCAAAGCATAGCACTCTTAGCGCTTCCCTTAAAGTAACGACAGACCTCAAATTAGCAATGTATAATAGGGAGATCACGATTGTTGTTCTGTTTGATTTTTCGAAGGCTTTTGATATGGTCAATCATGAGGTACTCCTACAAAAGTTAAAATCGTCTAACGTGTCAAACTCTGTTATCAAGTGGTTTAAATCCTATTTTAATAATCGGTCTCACAGAATTATTAATAGTAGTGGTGAGCTTTCTGATTCGTGGGAAGTCAAGAGTGGGGTTCCTCAGGGACATCAACATTGCAGCTACCACAAATATGCTAATGATTTCAAACTTTATTTATCGGGACCAATTTCTTCGCTAAGTGAATTACTTGTTTTAGTCCAGGACGATATTGACCGTGTGATCCTCTGGGCCTGGAAGAAGGGACTTACTATTAACCCGGGCAAAACTCAGGCTGTTTTTATTGAATGCATTTTTCAAAATTATTGTTTATCTTCAAGTGTTTTTTTTAGTCATTGTTCTTGTAATGGAAATCTTCTGCTTGTATTGTTTTTGTGCATTGAGAACTATTTTTGAAAAATACATTCAACATCCACAAATTGTCTTCACAACAAAAAACCATTTTATTGAATCAAAGAAATTTCCTTGAGTAAAAGCCAAACTGTTCAATTGATAAATGTTTAAAATTTCCAATTTTGGAATTACACGGTATTTAATCCAAAGCTGTCAAGTTGAAAGGAGTTGAAAGCTTCCATTTTAACATGTAATTTATTGAGCCTTCAAAATAAAAAACCATGGTATGAAAAGCGGAAAATGATTCTCTGGTAATTCCGCGGTCGTCGCCGTTTCCAGCGCTTTATTTTTCGATTTCACAAAAATACCTGTACATAGAAAAGTTGAATTTTAAACCCGCAAATTTAAATTTTTAACAAAAATATACATTTTTGACCAAAAAGTCAAATTTTCCACTAAATTATCATCCTCAAACAAACAAAAATTATTTTTCCAGAAAGTAGTTTCACTTTCAATTAAGTAGTTGAATTTTCAATAACAATTTAATACATTTTTAAAACAGGAGTTCAACATTTACCTGAGATCTTGTTTGGATGAAAGTTCAACTATTTTTTTTTTCATGAAAATTCATCTTTATGACGTAAAAATTTATCTGTTTTAGCAGAAATTTCATCTTTCATAGATACAAATGCATCTATTTGGTTAAAAACTTAACAATTTTGTTAGGAAGTCATTCTTTTGGGCTGAAAATTCAAGAATCTTCGTAGAAAGCTCACTTTTCATTTAGAACTCATATTTTGATGTTGAAAAGTACAACTGAAATCTTTTTTGGATGAAAATTCAACTATTTCGTGGAAAATTGACTATTTGCTTGAAATTCATATTTTGGCGTTGAATGTCAACTGGAATCTGTTTTGGATAAACATTCAACTACTTTTTTTCTATATTTGTCCTTTCAATTAAAAAATTCATCTATTTCAGTAGAAAGTGCATCTTTCTTGGATGAAAATGTAACTGTTTGATTGAAAATTAACCTTTTTTGCTTGAGGATTCGACAATTTTGTTTAAAAATTTTACTTGAGCCACTTTTTTAGGAAATTATTTTTTTGTTAAAGATTAATCTTTTTGGTTGAAAATTCATCTCATTGGTTGAAGGTCTAACTATTTTGTTGAAAATAATTCTTTCTTAATTGAAAACTCAATTGCATGGAAAAGAATTGAATTACTTTCTTGGAAATTCATTTTTTTTTGTGTGCAAAGGTTTATATCTTGGGTTTAAAATTTAACTATTTTGTTCAAAATTTAACCTTTTGCTGAAAATTCATATTTTCTGGTTGAAAATCCAATTTTTGTATAGGAAATTCGTCTTTTGGCTTGAAGGTTCAACAATTTGAATGAAGTTTTATTTCTTGCACTACTGAAAAATCTTTATTTGTTGAAAATTCGTCTCTTTGGTTTCAAAATTCACTTTTTTGTTGAGATGTCATATTTTTAAGTTGAAAATTCAATTATTTTGTTGAAAATTCAAGTATTTTGTTGAAAAGTAAAATGGTATTTGTTTTGTTGAAAATTCATTGCCACTCAAATTATTTTTTATTATTTCTTTCATATTCGTATATTATTAATTGGCAATGCTTTTCCATAAAAGTGATGTTATAATGAATTCAAGTAAGTAGGCATTTGTTACTATTTTAAATCATACTCTCTTCAAGCAATGTTAGAAAGTTGCAGTATTTTCTGAAATTTTCAACTTTTCGCCAAGTTTTTTAACAAGAGCGATGTAATAATTAATGCAGTTTAGCAAATATAATTGTTTAAACAAATTACTCTTGTTTGTAACAATTTTTTGGTATATTATATTATGGATAGGTATTGTAAGAATTTGCCCTTGCTCTTTGAGAGTTCCGACATAACATAATAGTGTCATAATTAATAATAAAGCAAACGAAAAGAATGAATGTCAAACTCAATTTTAAACAAATAACGCGTGGCTGAAGAAACAAATTCAATGAAAATTTACGAATTTCGTTCGCTTTTAAAATTAGTGATGCAATGTCTCTCTTTCACAGAATGATGATCAAAAATAATTTCAGGGTTTCATGAATAATCAGTATGAAATTAGCAATATTCTATAAGCCGGCTATTGCATTGCCAATTAATAATATACGAAAATGAAAAAATGATGAAAAATGATGTGAGGAACAATGAGTTTTTAACAGAAATTTTTTTAATTCCCGGCTCTGAAAAATTCCCAAAAAAGATAATATTCAAAACATAAAATTCCCCAAATTATAAAATTCACGACAATTTGAAATTCTTGAATTGAAAAATTAACGAATCTGAACAATTAAAAAAATTGTTTTGATAATAAATGGATGATGAAATAAAAAAAATGTTCGCGAATCAAAATGTTTCTGATAATCATTTTAATGAATTCTTGACTAACACTCTTAGTTATTTATCAAAAATAACGTCATTTTAATCAAAATTATAATAAAAATAATTCATCCCAATGGAGAACCGGCAGATTCAGATTTTTTTTACGAAATTTATGCTAACAATTACAAAAATTGTAATTTAATGCCTCATATCTACTATTAAAAGCACTAATAACTAATTTTCAGCTAATTCCAATGAAGAAAGAGTTTTGTGTATTCAGAAATTATATCAAAATAATATAATTTCAGCGGTAATGGAAAAAAATAATAATTTGTGATTAACCGGCGGATTCAGATGTTTGTTTATAGAAATTTCAATTGACAATTACCAAATTTGTTCCACAATCCCGGATGTTTAGTTTTGAAAACACTATGAAGTTCTTCTCATATAATTGCAGTAAAAAATACCTTTTTTGTAATTCAATTGTCAATTAATTGTTGATTAATTAGCAAAAATGATATAATTTAACAATAATCAGATAATACAATTTTTTATGAGGAAATGAAAATTGAGACTTTTTTTATTGAAATAGTTTTTGACAATTACAAAAATTGTTATGTAGTGCCTTATATTTAGTTTCAAAATACCTTTTAAATTATTATCGAATAATTTTCGAGAAAAAAAGTTTTTTCTTCTATTTGAAATATAAATGTGAGTGTTTGTTTAGAAAAATATTTATAACAGTCATATAAATGAATTATTGATCAACTCTGTTAGTTAATCATCACATATAAGGTACTTCTAATAATAGATAAAGAAAAAATCATATTTTCTAAAATAAAACGACAGATTGAGATACAGTAATAACTTTTTATTAAATGCTACATATTTTTATGATTAAATTACATTAAATTTACACATGCTCGCCTAAGAGAAAATTCTACTGATTCTACATTCCAGCAACTGCGCCTGTCTTTAAAATATCTATAGCAGAATTCGTCTAAATTTTTATTTTATCTTTCAAAATATTTTTTGGATATTTTTTAAATATTTTTCTTCATATAGTAAACACGAAAAATCGCAGAAAAACCTGTTTATAAGCCAGGGGACTTAAGTTTGACTATATGGTCTAGAGGTAAGCGTGCCAATCATTTTTTTTAAATTAATATAGGTTTTTTTTTAAACCTTATACTAGAACATAGTGCCGGTTTATGAAAACAATAGATTATAATTAGATTGTAGGAAGATCATAGGTCGTCATATATATTGTATATATCAGGTAGACCGCCGAAAGAATGGTTAGAATCTGTAAATGAGACATTAATCCGTAGAGACATAAGAAGCCATAGGAACACAAGAGCTTGCATGAAAAAATGCATGGACGTGAAGGAAGCTAGAGTAGTATGCCAGGACAGAAAAGTGTGGCGACAAATAGTTTGTAAACAGAGTGACAGTAGAATGAATGACGCCTGAAACAAAGATCTTGGATACTAATGGGCCCAAGTGGAGAACCATACATAACAATTTTGTGAGGCTCTTCACTTGGGGTGATCGCTAGAGAGATTGATCAGCAACCTGGGTCGGAGCAGTGTTGCAGAATAAATGTGTCATTTAAATAAATAACACGAGAATTCCAGATCAATCTGAAATATTTATACCTAACATCCATATACCTATCTACCTTATACCTATATACCTACATGTCTACATACCTTACAACCTTACACCTATATACCTATTCAACCTATACAATACTATTCTCCAACCGAGCAAGTCACGCCTACCCCGAAAGGGAAATGGCTTAATGGTATAATAATAATAATAATAATCCTTGGGTTCACTTTACATACGTATGTTTCAGGACTTTTGGATACTTGTTTTTCTTTGATCTGGAAATAAAGCGATACTCAATTTAAATATTATCATTATAAGTTGCACACTATGCGCGGGTGTCGTTTTTTAATTTTCGGGAAAAAATAATGTTTAATGTAATAAAATTATTTTCATAATTGCAGGCCTCACAGTCCCTATGAAATAAAATATAGGGATCAAAGGGTACTTTTTGTCATCCTCATAGGGTAATTTTTTCGCGCCCAAACGGTAACAAATTCATAAGACTTTAACAAAATTCAAGTTGAATTCAAAATAATTCAAATGTATTGGAAAAATTGTTTTAATCGAAAAAATTCTATTGATTTCCGTAAAATTGGAATAAATTTAGAGGAATTTAAGGTAAACGAGAAGAATTCGATGAAATTCATAAAAATTCAAGGAGAATTAAAAAAAATCAAATGAATAGAAAACAATTTCAAAATATTAAAAATCTTCATTGAATTCAGTAACTTTGAAAGGAGCTCAGAAAAATTCTAGCGAATTCAAAAGAGTTTGATGAAATGCCTAAGAATTCAGGGTGAGGTTAAAAGGCTCCAGGATCAGTCAAATAAAAACTTTTAAAAATTCAAAAAAGTCCATTGAATTAAGTAGAACTGCGTAAATTTAGAAGAACTCAAGTGAATTAAAAAAATTCAAGTGAATTGAAAAAATCCAAGAGAATTCCAAAGAATTCAAAAGAATGCAGGGTAAATTAATAAGAATTCAGGGTGAATTCCAAAAATTAATTTGAAATCTCTTTAAATCTTTGTAACTCTACTCATTTCTAACCAAGGAAGTGACGAATGACTACAAAACAATTCAAGTTGAATTCAGAAGAATTCAAATTAATTGGAAAAAAAATTTTAAAGGAAAAAATTTCATTTATTTCAATAAAATGTGAGCTAATTTATAGGAATTTGCGGGAAAATGGAAGAATTCGATAAAATTCATGAAAAATCAAACTGAATTTACAAAAAAATCAAGTAGGTTCAAAATAATTCAAAAATACAACAAAAAAAATTAATTGAATTGAGGAAGCTTGAAATGAGTTTAGAAAAATCAAAGATAATTTGATGAAATTCCTAAGAATTTAAGGTGAGTTTCAAAGACTTTAAGAGGAATTAAACAAAAACTTTTTTAAATTCACTATACTGAGTAAAATTGTGTGAATTTAGAAGGATTAAAAATGACTTCAAAGAATTGGAGATAAAATAATAAGAATACAGGGAGAATTGCAAATGAATTGAAACAAACATTTTAAAATCTCTTGAAATCATTGAGTTTCCTCGGAAATCTTATAGAATCCCTTGGAATCTTTCAAAACATCCTATAACCTTACAGGTCCTGTAAAATCCTTCCATATTAAAATATTAATATTACACATTGAAATCTTTGAAATCCCTTCAAGCTATCGTAATAAATAAAAAAAGTTCTGGGAATCTTTTTAAATTTCCTAAAATATTTCATATCCTTTAATATCTTTTGAAATCTCTTGAAACTTTTTCAAGGTTTTGAAAATGTCTGGGAATCTTTACAATACCCTCAAATATTTCAAATCCTTTGAAATCCCATTAAATTACTGAAATGCATTATAATTTTTTTGTCATCTTTTTAAATAACCTAAAATATTTAAAAACCTTAAAAATAGTTTGAAATTTTTTACAGATCTTGAAAATGACAAAGACTTTAAAAAATATTTAAAAATATTTGAAATCCTTTCATCATTTTGTCAATTAATCCCCAGGATACATTAAAGAAAAACTTTAAAAAATTAAAAAAAAATCTATTGAATTAAGTAAAATGAAGTGAATTTAGAAGAATTCAAGTGAATTGAAAAAATTCAAAAGAATTCCAAAGAATTAAAAGAATTCAGGATAAATTAATAAAAATTCAGTGTGAATTCCAAAAAATAATTTCAAATCTCTTTGAACCTTAGAAGCCCGACGAAATACCTCACTTCTCTTGAATGAATTCTTGAAATTCCACTAAAATATTATATTAAATCCGGTGAAATTCTATGAAATCTGGCGATATTTCCTGAAATTCAAAAAAAGTCTTCATCCTAATATATTTCAAACGCCTTGAAATCCCTTCAAATTGATGAAATTGATAAAAAATTCCTTAGAATCTTTTTAAATACTCAAAATATTTCAAATTAAGAGCTCTTTAAAATGCCTTAGAAGTTTTAAAAATACCCTAAAGTATTAAAAATCCTTGACATTATTAAAAGTTACATTATAGGCTGCACATAGGGTACCATAGAGACCAAATATTGAAAATAGAGTACTTTATGGACCTCAACTAAATATAGGGTACAATTGGGGATATAGCGACCGGTCTGCGAGGCCTGTAATTGGTATTTTAACCAAAAGCGATTTAAATTTCCAATCAAGAACAGATTAAATCATCAGAAAAGACAAATTTTCAACAAAATAGTCAATTCCTCAGCAAAAAGAAATTATTTCGATCCTAGAAAAATATTCATTGGCTCTCAGTGCAAGTCTCGGGCAGAAACTCCTAAAGTGTGGGTCAGATGCCCAAGGTACCTTTTTACGGGGCAGGGTAGTCGGGTTATTAGGGAGAGGCATTAGGAGAGGAATCGGTAGAAAAACAATAGGGGAGGGGTTGCACCGGAAAGGAAGTTATGATAGAGGCAGTGAGGGAAAAGTGGCATGGTGTGTAAAAAACTGTAGCGGTAGGAAAGTATGAGATGGGTAGCCAAGTGAGGGATCGACGAAGAGAAAGTTAGGGGAGAGGCAGTATTAGATGGGAGGGGAAGTATACGGAGTAATGTAGGGATGAGGAAATAAGGCATGGTTTGTAGAGTTAAGATGTTTGCACAAGAAAATCCGTTGCAGTGCGCTGGAGACGTCTCACGGACGTGCCGTCCGCGCAGGAACGCATAACTCCAACCAATCGCATGCAACCTGCCGTGCTGCTACGGTCCGTGGCAACACTTACTCAAGTACGTTGCGAAGTAGTTAAGTAGCGACGTACTTGTGTGCGTCACCGCTCGGACCGCAGCAGCACGACAGGTTGCACGCAATTGGTTGGCGTTGTGAGTTCGTACGCGGACGGCACGTCCGTGAGACGTCTCCATCGCACTGCAACGGATTTTCTTGTGCGAACACCTTTAGTATGAGAAGGACTGTAGGCTAGGGAAGGCCAAAAGAGGGGAGGGTAGAGGGGAGTCACGGAGGGGGAAGTATGAAATGTGAGTGAGGTTTTGGTGAATATGCGGGAAGGTAGGGGAGCAGTGCGCGAAGGAATTTAGGGCTGGGAGAGTAGGAAATAAGTGGTAGGAGTATTAGGTAAAGGTCAGTGGGAGAGAGGGGGAGAAGTAGGACAGGGGACGTCATAGTAAGGTTGGGAGAAAGGGAATCAAGGGAGGGGTACTTAGGCGGTTGGAGGTGGAAGTATGTGAAGGAATGTATGGGTTGAAAGGTTACAGATGTGTACCAGATGTATTTTGGATGGATCAGTAGGTCGTGGGCAGTAATGAAGGGTAGGGGGAGTAGAAGAGAAGTGGCAAGTTACTGGTTGGTGGAGGGAAAGTTAGGGGATGGGCAGTTTGGGTGGGGATGTTTGGGGACGGGATTGGCAGGTAGTTAGTGGTGAAGAAGTGAGGCGTGGGATGGTAGTGTGTTGCGGAGAAAAACTTTATCAGAAAAATAGTATGAAATTTGTATATCAAACATTAAGCACACTTACGCGTGCTTAAAGAAGTCCATATGTTTATTCACTGTCGCGGGATCCGCGCATGGGAGCGCTGATGTGACAACATTTCTTTGTAAAGTCAGATCTAGCGGGGTATGTCCAGAAGTATAAGCACTGTAAAGACCTCCAAGAGCATATCCTGCATCGCTCATCCTATATATGTCGTCTTTAACTTTGTCGCATTGGTCTGTTAAATCCTTAGGAGTTATATTCCACCATAGAAGCAAAGCTTGTTCGGTGGTATACCCGTTCGCTGGCTGCGGATCGTCAGAACTAAGGCTTTCTGAGAATCCTGAAAGTTGAAAAAATAGATTATATTATTAATAGAAACGTTTGATACTCTACTAAAAAAAACTTTAGAGTTAGGGATCCTCCACATGACAATTTGGAGGCAGATTGTTTAATAAAATTTCACTGTTTCTTATGAGGGGGTCGGAAAAACTGGAAGATCTTACGTGAGTGAAATTTCTCGTTAAAAACAGATTCTAAAATATTACAATCGAGAGGAAAATTCAGCGGAAACTGGATCTCCTTAATTAAGGGGATTTATCAGCGTTATAAAATGGTTGCCCAGTTTCCGGCC
>CAKNYM010044477.1:18293-32404 GCA_932195095.1 Andricus curvator | reverse complement strand
TAAATTTTGTAAGGCGGCAGAATTTTTTACTCACAAAGGAATAGTAGTAGTATCTAGGGTCCAAAAAATTCTGTACACGTGTAAAAATCAGTCGTGGAACGCCATAACTAAGCTCTTAAGCTCTATTGTTAAGGCTACGACTCTATACGGTTCTGAAATATGGGCCTTACGGTATCTAGACGAAATTGAGCGCGTGCAAACACAGTACTTTAAAAGGCTATATAGATGGCCAAAAAACACACCGAACTACTTTATATGTCAAGAAACAGGCACAGATCCTTTAAAACTAAAGCCCGCTGCACACGGTGCTTTTTTTCTTGCTGGATTGCTTGCTTGGAGCTGTGATGGCTACTGGGCAGGCTGCCTTGCAGGAAAATGACGTCACTGCTGGCTCTCGTGATGGGCGCCGTGCTTGATTTCCTTGATAGAACGCGTGCTATTTTTTCTGCTGGTTTTCATGCTGGCTGAAGCAAGGAGCCAACCAGAAGTGGAGAAAAGTCCACGTGATTCTGTCGGCTGCTACAGTTCCACATGGCAAATCTAGCGTCATTGGGTTGTTGTGCTTGTTTGCAAAAGTGAAAATGGGACAAGTTGTGATAGTTCATTTAGGACATCTTCTGACACCCGAGTGTAGTTTTTAAATGCAATGGTATCTTTCGGGTTGCGAGGAAAACAATCTGTAATGAGGACACATTTTAAATAGCTAGTGAAACCTAACGATTGTAGGTTATGTTTACCCTAATTCTTCGAACAACATGGTCAAAATACCTTTTCCCATGTTTCTCCGTTGCAACCAAGACCGACTCCATAATTTGCGTTTCCGCCTTTCTTCATTTTTTTGTTTTAAATCATTAATTGATAGAAAAGCAGCAATAGCTGCCTGTCTTCGACGAATTGCCGCCTGTATAATCGCGTCCATTTTGACAAGTGCCCGCTCGCAAGCAGCAGAGCTAGCATGGGACCGAGCAGAGTAGCACGCACCGTTTGAAGCGGAGCCTGCAGCACAGCCTGCCTAGCTTCACGCGGCTCTGCCTGCAGAGGACCCAGCAGCACAATCAAGCAAGCAATCCAGCAAGAAAAAAAGCACCGTGTGCAGCGGACTTAAGTGTCATTAAGCGAGCAATGAGCTGGTGGTGCAGGGTCCTTCAAATGCCAGACGACAGGCTGCCGAAGATTTGCTATAACAGACTTGTTGCTCTAGATAAGCATAATAAAATCAGACCGTGCTATAATTGGGCATCTCAAATCAAAGAAATTATCGAGGCAACAGGAGACTGTACTCTCTGGCCACAACAACACATCCTGTGCAGCAGAGAGATTAACAAAAGATGCGATAATATCATAAACACTTGGGAAAACAACTTGAAAAGTTTAACTATCGATAGATCTATAAACTCCGGATATAACAATATCTACAGAAACCTTAGCCTCAGACAGTTGACAGCAGAACCATATTTAAAGTTCAAATTACCATTTAGCAAAACTAGAATCATCAGCCAATTAAGATTGGCATCTCACTATAGAATCAAAATTAGTTATGGGGGAAACACATATATTATCGATACAAACGCTAACTGCACCATTTGTAATCTCAACGCTCGAGAAACGCTCGATCATTTCCTTCTGTACTGTCCAATTTATAAACCTGTTAGAGACCAATTTCTAAACCCCTACGTGTGCAACCAAATATGCGACATTACAGAAGCTACGCAACAATTACTATGTATAAAAAACGAAAAACATTTGAATGACGTATATTATTACGTAGTTAATGCGCTCAAGATTAGGTCTCTTATAATTAACGAATAATAAGCGAACAGGTTTTTATGTGTGTCTGTGCGAATTAATCTACAAAACTCTTTTTACTGATGTTGTATGTATTTATCAGAATTGACAACTTGTAATAGTTTTTCTTACTTGTACAAATAAAAAGTTATCTATCTATCTATCTATCTATCAGTAAACATTCAAAAATTTGTACCTCAAAATATTTAATTACTCTATTTTTGATAAATAAATAATATTGATTGAAAACAATTTTCTTAATTGTATAAATTCATGAATTTTCTCATTACGGAAATTTGACAGTGTCGGATATTTCCTTTTTCAGGATTTTTCAGTCGTCCCATAAAATTGATAATTCAATATTAAAATTATTAAAATTTCTACAACTAATTATGACCAAATTCCAAATCTAAATGCAAAAACAAGATTTATTTACAAAGTCAATTTCATCAACATTAATTTATTCACATTAAGAACAAACCATTTTTTATGTCTTGAACTTAATAACTGTCTGGCAATGCGGAAGTTAAAACTGTAAAATAATAATCCTAAAACTTTTGATTTTTCCGGGTCATTAATTTATACAAAAATATAACATAAGGATAAAATCAAAAAATTATTTTGAA
The DNA here is from genome assembly GCA_932195095.1 of Andricus curvator. NCBI lineage: Eukaryota > Metazoa > Arthropoda > Insecta > Hymenoptera > Cynipidae > Andricus > Andricus curvator. The sequence continues at coordinate 29,993 of CAKNYM010044477.1, read as the reverse complement.
ACGTTTCAGCTTATTCAATGTTGACTTTATTCCTTTTTAAGATTATATAAATATAATTTTCCTAGGAAAAAAAAATTGTTAATAAAGTTTTCTTATTCTACAGAATTTTTCAAAACTCGAAGGAAACTTCCGCTCAGCTTAGAGAACTTGTCGAAGTTTAACCTGCCTTGCATTATTCTTAAACTTACATCAAAATCTTTCCGATTCTTTTTTGACTATTTTGGAAATCTCTCAAAAATCTAAATTATTTTTGAGATTTTTCAAACATTCTAAACATCTTGTAAGGCGGTCCAAATTTGTCCCCAAATTTTTGAAAAATCCATCAACAAGGAAAAACTGCCTTAAAACCCTACAGATATTTCATTAAAAAATTTAACTAATGTTTTGAAATCTTTTCAAATATTCTCATAAAATTAATTATAAGAAGGAATAGTTGTATATTTTCCTAGGAATCTCAAAAAAATTTCAATTCTCTTGATTCCCTTCAAAATTCTTAAAAAGCTTTTGGATTTTTTTTAAACATTCTTCAGAAATATCTCAAAACTAAAAGAAATTGCATTGAAAAATATTCCACAATATTTGTGACAATTATAAAAATCTTAAAGAATGTTTCAACATTTTTTTAAATATTTTCTTCAAGTTAATTAAAAAAAAATCATTATAAATTTTCCTAGGAATTAAAAAAAAACTGTAATTCTCGTCAAATTTTTTTAAATTCATCGAAAAACACGAATTTATGACAAAATAGGTAAATCCTTAGGCAACAAGTTTATTTTTTAACCAATTGTATTTTTAACCTGAAAAAATGAAATTGGTTCTAAAAGTGGCAAATTTTCTACAAAACAGTTAAATTTTTTTGAATTGAAAATATTAATTTTCCCCAAAAAATTGATTGTTAACCAAACTGTTGATTTTTAAACCAAAAGGTTGAATTTTCTACTAAGCAGATCAATTTTCTGCCAAAAAAGACAAATTTCAAACAAAATATGAGTTTTCAACAAAATAGTTATATTTTCAAACTGAGAGAAGAATTTTGAACTAGAATGATGAATCTTCGACAAAAAAAGTAATAAATTGAATATTTAAAGAGATAGTCAAATTTTTAGCCAAAAAGTACTTAGTTCTTAACAATAAATGTAATAGTTTGATATTTTAACTGGAAAAGATTTCAATTTTAAATGAAAAAAGTTAAATTCATCCAAAATACAGAAATTTTCAACAAAATAGTTGAATTCTCAACAAAAATTAAATTAATTTCAACCGACAACTTGCGTTTTCAACAAATAAAAAAAAAACATTTCTACACAAACAGATGAATTTTTATACCAGAAAAACGAATTTTCGACAGAATAGTTATATTTTCGACCAAAACAGATTTTTCAGTCAAGAAAGAATAAAAATGAACAAAATTATAATTTAGGGGAAAAGTAATTTTTCATAAAAAATAAAAAATTTTAATAACGATTTATTCATCAACCTTATTTGTTTATTTTTTTTAAGGTTATATAAATATAATTTAGTTTAGATTCCAGAGAAGATTTAGAAGAAAAATAAAAAAAATATCTGATAAATTTTCGGAAATATTTCTGAGTTTAAAAATATTTGTAAACTCTTCGACACTTCTTAAATTTCTAAATATATTTTGAATTGACTTGAATTATTCCTAGATTTTTTATTAAGTCTTTCCACACCAAAACAATTGCCCAAACATTGTTCAAGATGTTTTTTTTTTAAATTAAAAAATCTTGTGAAATATTTTCAAATGTTTTCGTGAAATTAATTTTTCTGAATAAATAATCATTTTAAATTTTCTGAGGAATCTTAAAAAAAATTTATTCTCTTGAAATCTTTCAAAATTCTTAAAAAGCTTCTAATTTTTTCTCAACGGAAACTTTAAAAATCTACGTTTCGTTGTTGATTTTTTAAAAATCTTCTCCTTTTTCAGTTGAAAGGTATACTAACTGGTTGAAAATCAATGTAGTTCTTTGAAAATTCATCTTTTTGGTAGAAAATAATTCTTTTAATTGAAGATTTATTATTTTAGTTGATAATTCAACTATTTAGTTAACAATTCATTTATTTTGTTGAAAATTCAACTATTTTCTTACAAATGAATTTCATTAGTTGAAGATTCAACATTTTAGAAAAAAAGATTATTTCTTTTGTTTAAAATAAATAAATATTGTCCTAAAGATTCGTTTTTTTATCAATAATAAATTCTTTCCTTCAAATTTCACTATTGCATTTTTTATTATTCTTTAATAGGAAATTTTGTAAATTAAAAAGAAATTTTCGATTGTTGAACTAAAGTGAACTTTTTTTGAATTTTCAAATAAAACAATATGATTTTCGGAATAAAAGAAACGCGAGATAAAAGAAAAGCGTTAAGAGACATGTTTTTTAGCTTTTGGACTTTGCTATTTGACTCTGCTCTTTTGACATTATTCTCATCTTGTCTCGATCTTATAGATAAATAAACAATTTTATTTTTCATAAAAAGAAATTAAATTTTGTCTTCTTCAAAACGCATAGTTATCAATTCCCTGGCACATCTAAGACTAAAGTTTAAGATAATTGCGATAGTTGAAGTAATTATAATTATGGGACGACTAAAAAATCCCGAAAAATAAAATTTCTGAAATTATAAAATTACCGGAACATAAAAGTTAGGAATTGGCAAAATCTAGAATAATAAAATTCACGGCAGAAAATTGCCGAATTTAAGCAATTAAAAATATTGTTTTTCAATAAACATGGTTTACTTATTAAAATACAGTTATCGAATATTTTTAGCAATGAAAACATTTCTTCAATGTAAAAATTTTTCTAAATTATAGTTTGGATTTAAAATAATACTATTTGTGTGAAGATTGTAGAAATAAATAAATTAAAAGCACGTGCGCCTCGAACGAAAAAAGAAATTTCTTTGAACCGAATACAATTTTACAAGCAAACTTTGTGAGATGCAATTCAAAGATTTGTCAAAAAACAATTAATAATTGTTAAATTAGGGAATTTCGTAAATCAGGAGTCTTCTAGTTTGTATATTTTATAATTCCGCAATTTTCTGCCGTGAATTATATTATTTTTTTTTTAAAGTTTTTTAAAAGTTAATGTTCTTGTAATAGAAATCTTGTACATGTATTTTTCTTGAGAATTGAGAACTATATAAAGAATGACATTCAACATCCAAACATTTTCTTCACAACAAAGAACCATTTTATTGAAATTTGGAACCCGAAAATTTTAATGTTTAACCAAGTAGTTACATTTTTAACTAAAATTATGAATCTTCAACCAAAAAAAATTCAATTTTTCAGAAAGTAGTTTCACTTTCACTGAAGTAGTTGAATTCACTATTGACACTTTTTGACGCTTTTAACCACTATTAAACACCAATTAAAAATCCATTTTTTGATTAAAGATGTATCATTTTAGTTTAAGCTTTATCTTCCTGATTGCAAATTTAAATATTGCGTCGGAAATCTTGTTGTTGTAAAAAGTTAATTTTTCAAATTGAAATTATAATTATTCAATTTTTAGTTGAAATTTTATTTTTAATACATAAAAATGTAACTAGTTGGTAGAAATGTTGCCTTTTGTAGTTGAAAGTTTGGAATTTGCAACGAATGAATTGAATTTTCTCACCAAAAACATGAATTTTAAACTGCGAATATTAATTTTCTACCAACTAAAGAAGACAAAATTTCAACCAACCAGTTACATTTCTATGTATTGAAACTGATAAATTTCCAACCAAAAATTCATTGATTATAAGTTTAATTGAAAAAAAGAATTTTTTCTAAAAAAAAAAAGAATTTTAAATAAAATATTCAAATTTTCAATCAAGAAGATGGAGTGTCAAGTAAAATGACACTTCTTTAGTCAAAAAATGAATGTTTAATTAGTGTTTAAAGTGTCTCGAAAAGTCTTAAGGAGAGTCAATAGTATGGTGGTCTCAGAATGTATTATAATTTTTTTTTCTTGAATTTTCATGAATACCGCCCCTAAATTTGTTGAAGTTTTCAAAAAAATAAATCTTTTTTTTTTTTAAATTGGTTTTAGATGTTCCGCAAGCCCCATGAAGTTGAACACGTATTTCTCATAAGAAAAAAAAGACTTTTTTGTAAATTTTTTTCGGAATCGTCAATATTAGGTAAATCAAGATAAAAATAACATTTCTCTTCACAGTTAGATATAGAATACGAATGAATAATTACTTTTCAAATATCACCCCCATAAGTCTATTTTTTTCGGTTTTTTAAACGTAATTGTTTCAAGTACATAAAATACAACTTTCGACTAATGATCAAATGTTGGCATAACTTGTTTAAACAATTTATTATTGTTTTTAGCAATTTTCTCTTGGAATTAAATTAAAAAGTGACGGTTTTTTCCCAATTTTTCAACTCGTTTTCAACTTTTTAGTAAGACTCAAGAAATAATAAACAAAATTCACCAGGAATAATTATTTGAACTTTTTACTATTATTTATACAAATATTCTCTCAGAATAACGATAGAAAGTTGTAGTTTTTTCGAGAACTTGCTACTTTTTGTCCACTTTTCAATTAGAGTGAGGTTATAATGGATGTGAGTGAACAAACATAATTGTTTAAACAATTTATTATTATTTTAAATAATATTCTCTTCAAGAAATTTAAAATTGATGATGCAATATCTCTATCTTTCACATAATAATAAACAAAAATAATTTGAGGGCTTCTTCAATAATCATTAGTATGGAATTAGCAACATTATATGCGCTGGCTATTGCATTACCAATTATTAATATAAAAAAATGAGAATATGATTTTAAAAAATTTGAGAAACAATGAGTTTTTAACAAAACAAATAACAGTTTACTTTTCCACAGAATACTTCAATTTTCAACAGCAGAATTGAATTTTCAACAAAATAATTGAATTTTGAACCTAAAAATATGAATGATCAACAAAAAAGTGACAGTGAAAAGTGGATTGTTGAACCTTCAAACCAAAAGACAAATTTCCTATACAAAAATTGGATTTTCAGTCAGAAAATATGAATTTTCAGCAAAAAGATTATTTTTCACAAAAATAGTTGAATTGTAAACCAAAGAGATTAACTTTTATAAACAAAAATTATTTTTCAAAAAAGTGGTTCAATTTTTAACGATGCAATTGAATTTTCAATTAAGAAATATCAATTTGCAACAAAATAGTTACACTTTACTTTAATAGTTGAACCCTGAAGCAAAGAAAATTAATTTTCAACCAAGCAGTTGCATTGGTAACCAAGAAAGATGCAATTTCTACTAAAATAAATGCATTTTTTAATTAAAAAGACAAATTAAAAAAAAATAGTTGAATTTGAATCCAAAAAGCATTACAGTTGAATTTTCACCCAAATAGGATGACTTTTTCAGAAAATTGTTGAATTTTCAATCAAATAAGATTTCAGGTGAATGTTGAAACTCTTGTCTTGAAATTTTTTTTAATTGTTCTTGAAGATTTATTTTCAGTTGACTAAAATTCAATTTTAGTTGAAAATTTAACTATTCGGTTAAGAATTAAAATTTTGGTCGAAAGTTCAAATTTACGTGTTTCAAATTCCACTTTTTGTTAGAAAATTCCTTTTTTTGGCTTAAGAATTCAACACTTGGGTAGAAAGTTCATGTATCTGGTTTGAAACTCGACCTTTTTTGTAGGAAATTACTCTATTTGATGGAAAATTCATATTTTTGTTTGAAAAATTAACTATTTATTAAAAATCATTTTTTTTTGCAAAAATGCAACTAATTGGTTAAAAGTTGAACTAGTTGTTAAAAATTCATTTCCCTGGTAAGATTCACCTCTTTGGTTGAGAATTTACCTATGTTATAAAATCATCATTTCTGGAGAAAATTCAACTGTTTTAATGAAAAATTGCTATTTTCAAAAGGAAATCGTATAAAATTTGTATTTGTTTATAAAAATGCATCGATAAAAACAAGCGCCATAATTTTTCATTTCTGACATTTTTGACCAACGATTCTATTTTTATCCGTCAAAACTGCTTTTAAAAAAATCAAAAGTTCCATTTTCCAGCAAAAATATACGAGACATGAAAAAAATGTTGCAAAGAAAAATTGTTCATCTCGAAAAGACGAACACATTTTCTGACACATTTTTTTTATGAGACCCATATTTTTCGTTTTAATCGTGAAAAATGTTATCCATAATAAGAATTTTAATTTTGCAGTCAAACTATGCAAGATACATACAAAATGAATGGAAAGATTGTTCAATTTGTTGTTCATAATTTTTTGATAGGACACGCAGTTTTTGTTTTAATCGTGAATGGTATGATAACAAATTAAAATCAAATCAAATCTGTAAAATTTGATTAGTAAATTTCTTTAGATACTCAAGTTCTTCTTTATCCAAGGCAAATCATTTTTGGAAAATTTGCTAAATAATTGCAATTTTCTATGGAAAATTAAAAAAATATACAACTGATACAAATTTTGAAAATCGAAAACAGAACTCTCTGAAAAAGTAATAGTAAAAGTATGTATAATTAATTTCGAGACCTTTCATCCATTGTAATTCAAGGACTGTAAAAAAGTCTTATCTTTCTTGAGATTGTTCAAACACTCAGATAAAAATTTCACAGTGTGACCGTCTTATTATTTAAATAGAGTTGAGCATGTTACACCATCGCTTCGCTTCATTAAACTTTTTTATTTTCCACGTTTTCCATTTTTATAACTTTTTTTAAGAAATTATTATATACAGTCTTAAGTAAATTTATTATATTCCATTTTTGGCTTAAAACTGATATTTTTTAGTAGAAAATTCAACTATTTTATTGGAAATTCATGTATTCTGTTGAAAATCAATTTTTTTGTTCAAAATTAATTTTTTTCATCTGAAAATTAGGCTATTCAATTTTTTTGTTGAAAGCGTATCTTTTTGGTTGAAATGTAAACCATTTTTTGGAAAATTCGGGCATTTTTGGTTGGAAATTCAAGTGTTAACAATTTAAATGTAGAACATTGAAGAGACGGATTTTGTCTAAAATTCCACAGTTGAATTTTCAACTATACTAAGTATTTCAAATTGAAAATTAATCAATTTTACAACTTAAAAATGGACTGTCTGTGTTTTTTCAATGCTCTACAGTTGAATTTTCAGCACTTGAAATTTCAACCAAAATACCTGATTTTCCGACGAAATAGTTGCATTCTCAACTAAAAAAGATCAACTTTTACCAAAAAATTTAATAGTTAAATTTTCAGTTAAAAAAATTAATTTTTATTTTAAAACACGGGCTTCAACAGAATACATGAATTTCTAATCAAATAGTTGAATTTTCAACTAAAAATGATCAATTTTCAACTAAAAGTGGAACAGTTAAATTATTAGTTGAAAAAAAAATAATTTTTATCAAACAAAAGAAACGGATTTTCAACAGAATAAATGTATTTCCAATCAAATAGTTGAATTTTTAACTAAGAAAATATCAGTTTTGAACCAAAAATGAAGAAGTTGAATTTTCAATTAAGAAATATCAATTTTTAGCCGAAAATGGAATAGTTAAAGTTTCAGTTGACAAAAAAGTTTAACCAAGAAAAAAACGTATTTTCAACCAAATACATGAATTTCTAATTAACTAATTGAATTTTCCAGCTAAAATGTTCACTTTTAAACGAAAAACGGAAAAGTTAAATTTTTAACTAATAAGAAAAATCAATTTTCAGCCAAGAATGGAATAGTGACATTGTCAGTTTAGAAAATTAATTTTAAACAAACAGAAATGGATATTCAACAAATTACATGAATTTTCAATGAAGCAGTTGAATTGTGAATTAAGAAAGATCGATTTTAAACTAAAAATGGAATGGTTTAATTTTCAGCTAAAAATGATCAATTTCAAACTAAAAATGGATTAGTTCAAATTACAGTTGCAGAAAAATTAATTCTGAACAAGAAGAAAGGGATTGTCAACAGAATACATGAATTTACAATCAAATGGTTACTGAAAATGATCAATTTTCAACCAAAAATGAAATAAATAAATTTTCAGTTAAAAAAAAAATTAATTTGGACAAGAAGAAACGGATTTTCAACAGAATACATGAACTTTCAATCAAAAAGTAGAATTTTTAACTAAAAAAGATCAGTTTTAAAAGTTTTGAACCAGAATTTTAAACTAAGAGAAATCAGTTCTCAACAAAAAATTAGGTGATAAAATTTTCAGTTGAAAAATTGATTTAGAAAAAAAAATTTTTTAATTGTTCAATTTTCAACAAAAGAGAAGAATTTGCAACTAAAATGATGAATCTTCAACAAAAAAAAATCATTTTTCAACACAAAAAAAAACAAATTCTCAAAAAAATAGTTAAATTTTCAATGAAAAACATGAATTTTCAATTGAAATATTAAATATTCAACAGAAACAAGTTAATTCTAGAAACTTTTCAATTTTCCAATTTTTAATTATTACATTTTGAAAGATGTGAATTTTATATTTCAAAGGCTTTTAATCGAAATTTATTATTGAACATTTTTTTCATGAATTTAGGGCTGTATGAATATTTAAATGAATTGTGAAAAATTATCAAAAATTTCATTTTAAAAGTTATGTCTTAAGAACAAATTAAATACCATTTTTTTATTTTAATTTTTAAAATGACTAAACCGCGTACATTTTTTGAAAATAACTAAAAAGTGAATTCTTTCAAGAAGGCCACCTTTGATTTGTTTCTTAAGTTTATTTTAGATTCATAGTAATAAGAGAAAGTCTCAAAAACGCTAAAATTATATGGGACGACATACTTTTTGCACCGAATGAAAACTCCGAATATTTAAAAATACCGAAAATTTTTACTACGAAACCAGAGAATATCCCAAATTTCAAATAACCGTAAAAAAATAAAACTACCGAAAGTAATTATTTTCGAAATTAAAATATTGCGAAAGTAAAAGTTCATGAAACAACAAAAATCACATAAGATTTTCTGTAAAATCTATAACAAAATTTTGGAAAATGAACTATTTTTTTTTTAAATCACTATAAGCTCAATTTCGGATAGTTTAAGTGAAAAAACCATTTTTTTTTTGTATTTCAATATGATAAATTTTTGTGTTTGAAATTATTCATAACAATCAAATGAATAAATTTTGGACTAATTATGTTGGTTAAATATGACAAATAATGGAATTCGAAAAACAATAAAAAAAAAGGAATTTTTTTTCTACAGGAAAATTTCAGATTGAGACATTTTTTCAAAAAATTCGTAACAAAAAAATGTCTTCAAAAAACTAAAAACAATAATATTGCTTTTTGAAGATTTCGAACAAAAAAATTAGAATCCTTTAAAGAATTTTGAAAGATTTTAACAGAATTAATTTTTTTTAATTCATAGGAAAATTTACAAGGATTCTTTATTTTGAAAAATTACTTTTAAGAAAATATTTAATAACATTTCGAAACATAGCAACAAAATTTTGTCAGTTTTGGAAGATTTTTAAAAGTTTTTGGGAAAATTCGAATCATTTTAAAATATTTCAAAAAATTGTAAATAAAGTGTAGATTTTTGAAAATTTCGAACAAAAAGATTAGAAGCCTTTCAAGAATTTTGAAAGATTTTAACAGAATTAAGTTTTTTTAATTCCTAGGAAAATTTACAATGATTCTTTATTTTGAAAAATTACTTTTAAGAGAATATTTAATAAGATTTCGAAACATATCAAAAAAAATTTGTCAGTTTTGGAAGATTGTCAAAAGCTTTTGGGAAAATTCGAATCATTTAAAAACATATCAAAAATTGAAAATAAATTTCTTTTTGAAGATTTCGAACAAAAAATGTATATGCTTTTTAAAAATTTTGAAAAGTTTCAAGAGAATTTAAATTTCTTTAAGATTCCTAGGAAAATTTAAAATGATTTTATTTCTGAAAAATTAATGTTAAGGGGATATTTAAAAAGATTTCGAAAGATTTTTCAAATTCTTTAAAAATATCTTGAATACTTTAGGGAAATTTTTGAGTGTTGAAAAATTCTAATAAATTTTTAGGAATAATTCGAACCAGTTTAAAAGATATTTAGGAATTTAAGAAGTTTTGAAGAAATTACAAATATTTTTAAACTTTGAAATAACTTCAAAAATTTAGGTAAATCATAATAATATAACCTTGTGAACAAATAAACTTAAAAAATCGATAGTTATTCGAAATTTTTGAAATGAAAAATGATCTTCCCCTCAAATTATAATTTTGTTCAATTTTTTTCTTTGTAGATTTTTTTTTTTAAATACATGTTTTCGGTTAAAAATGAATCTATTTTGCTTGAAAATTAAACTATTTTTTTTTAAATTTCTTTCTTTTGGATGAATTCATCTTTTTTTGGTATTAAATAAAAAAACTTTTAGATGATGTATCAACTATTACATTTGTCGTTGAGAATTCATTTCTGTTTTGTTAAAAATTATACTATTTGTTTAAAAATTGAACTGCTTTGTGAAAAAAAAATTTTTTTTGTTATTAAAGATTCATCATTTTAGTTCAAAATTCATCTTTTTGGTTACAAATGTAACTATTTTGTTGAAAATTCATGTTTTCGATTGAAAAAGAATAAAAATATTACTGTTTATTAGGTGTTATTTCTTTAATGAAAATACAGTATTTCGGAAATGTTTTGTCAGGAATTTTATTATTCGGGAATTTTTACATTTTGGCAATTTCGGTAATTTTATATTTTGGGAATTTTATTATTCGAGAATGTCCCAATTCGGCAATATTATAAACTTTTTGGGATCTTCATGATTCGGGAATTTTCCGATTTCGGATTTTTACATTTCGGGAATTTTATTTTTTGGGAATTTTATAGTGTTTGAAATCTCATTTTTCGTGATTCTTTAGTCATCCCAAACATTTCAAATTTTTCGTAATAAATTAATAATCTGGATAAATGAAAAATCTTGAGAATATTATTTTACGGTTTTAGCTTGATTATTGAACGAACGTGAAGAATGTAAGGTTAAATTGATCAGCTGTGTAAATAATTCTTGTTTTTTCATTTAGAAGCATTAGCTTGTAAATACGTCATATTTGTCGAGGTGATGTGGCCTATTCTCATTATAGATTATATAGTTTTTATTTAAAAAAAAATATTTTACCCATTTCTAGAAAAAAAATTATTTAACATATTATCGAACTTACAATACGAGAATTTGGAATTTCATCATAATCAATGGTCTGAAATAGCCCCTCAACATTTTTTTTCTGAAATAATATGCACTGGATTTCTTCTGAAATATAAAGAAAATAATATCTGTGATGAATTAATTAAATATATTTATATCAGATGATAGGAAAAATTTTGAATGTCAAAATACACATTTTTTATAGTTCAAAACTTCTTATCGTACACTAAGATGCATTTTTAGCAAAGCATTTTTTTTTTCTAAAGAGAATGCTATTTAAAGCTTTTGCACTCGACGAAGTTTGACACGTATTTCTCACTGAATATTTTTGTCAATGAAATAATTAAATATTAAAATAAAAAGTAAACATGAAATAAATTTTTTTTTTTTATGAAATATAAGTATTTATTTATTCAGTAGCTTTATTAATTTCTTAATTTAACAACTTTTATAATTGTTTAGATTCGGGAATTCTGTCATTCGTAAATTTTCAAATTCGATAATATCATGAACTTTGGGGAATTTTTTTATT
>CAKNYM010044477.1:0-17987 GCA_932195095.1 Andricus curvator | reverse complement strand
AAAATTGGTATTTTAGAGTTTCGAGAATAACAATTTTCGGTCGTATAATTTTCTTTTGGGAATTTTTTTTCTTCGGGAAATTCCTTTTTCAGGATTTTGAAAATTTGGCAAAATTATATCATCCCCTAGAAAAAAATCTTATTGATTATTTTTTGTATTCTCTTAGAACTTTAGTTAAATTTTCATTTTTCAAAATATGCTCAAAGCGGATCAAAATTGCTTCTTTGGAAAACAACTTTTTTGGTGAAAGAGAATTTTTGTTTGTTTGTTTTTGGAATAATTAAATACAACGAAAAAGATAATAATAAATTTATTTGGTTCAACCCAAAGAAATTTCAGGTTTGACATATTCAACATTTTCCAAAAAAAGTATACATTTAAGTTAATAAAAAAAAAAAACATGTGTTTGGCACATTTTCAAAAGTTATAAATTACATACTAAAAAGTATTGTTAGAATTTCTAATTCTTATTATTCGTCACTAGAAAAATCTGTAGAATTAAAAAAATTTCTATCATTCTTGAAGTAACAGGAAATTGTTTTTTAGGTTTCAAAATTTGTAATTTTTAAATAAAAAAAAATGTTTTAAGGAAGAAAAACGCAACATATAGGTTTAAAATAATTTATATACTTAAACTAATTATAATTATTATATCAAAAAATTAATAATATATATATATATATATATATATATATATAAAATGTTGAGTTTTCAAATCATAAAGAAGAATTTTTGAAAATAAGATAAATTTACAACACAAGCATATACGTTCTCTACCAAAAAAAAAAATAGAATTTTTCATTTAAAAAGACGAATTTCCAACAAAATAAGTCAATTTTCGACTGAAAAATATCAATTTTCTAGCAAAAAAGGAATAGCTAAATTTTTAGTAATGAAAAAATTATTTTGAACAAAAAAAAACGAATTTTCAACCAAATTCGTTAGATTTTTCATTTTTAACCAAATAATCGAATTTTCAACTGAAACGATACGTTTCCAATGGAAAAAGTACATTTTTAACCAAATGGTTGAATTTTCTACTAAAAAAAGTCAAATTTTCAACAACAAAAAGGATAGTTCAATTTGAAGATAGAGATACAAGTTTTTGACTAAATAAAATAAAATTACAACCAATTAGTTTAATTTTCAACTAAGCAGATGATTTTTCAACCGGAAAGATGTAATGACTATAAAAAAAACTGAAATTTCGATAAAAAAATGGAATAGTAAATTTTTAGTTAAAAAAACTAATTGAAGAAAAAACTAAGTTTCAGCCAACAAAATGAAATTTCAACCAAAAAGATTTATTTTCCACAAAAAAAAAAATTCTTTTTAAGCAAACACATGAATTTTTAATCAAATATTTTAATTTTTAATGGAATTTCAACCTAATAGTTGCATTTTCAACCAGAAACTTTAATTTTTCAACAGAAAAAGATAAATTTTCAAGCAAACAAATGAATTTCTACGAAAAATATTAAATGTCTATCAGAAAAAAAATGTTGACAACAAATTTAGTTCCATTTTTAGTTGAACAAATTAATTTTTAATGAAAAAAATAATTTTCAACCAGGAAACTGAATTTTTAACCAAAAAGATTAAATTTTTATTTGAAAGGAATAATTTTTAACAAAATAGATGCATTTTCAACCAAATACTTTAATTTTCAATGGAATTTGCAAGCTAATAGTTGAATTTTCAAAGAATAAGTCTGATTATTCACTAAGAAGATTAATATTCTAATTTTATTATTTCTTCAATTTAGTTTTATTTAATAATTTAATTTATAATTTAAAATTTGACACGAGCAAAAGTAAGTTTATTGTCAAATATTATTCAAACGTTGTATTCTTGCAACAGGTGAAAAATTATCATTTTTAAATATTTGCATTGCATTATTCAAATGGAAATACTTATTCGTAAAAACCAAAGCTTAATCAAGAAGATAAATTTGGAAAAAAAACCATGCAAGAATTACATTTTAAGTTGAAATAATCATCTTTCAGCCTAGAAAAAGGGAATTTTCAACAAAATAGTTAAATTTTCAACCAGAGTGATAAATTTTCGATAAGAAAAAATTAATTCTTAGCAATAAGTGTAATATAGTTTATATTTCCACCAAAAAATATTATAATTTTTAATCAATAGCAGTTAAATTAAAACAAAAAATACGAATTTTCAGGAAATTATTTGAATCTTCAACCAAAACCAACTAATTTTTAAACCAGAAGGAGGCATTTTTGAAACAAAGTTAAATCTATAACGTAAAAATATCAATTTTAATAATTTATAATTAAACAGATGTGTTTGCGTTTCCTTGTTTTTATAATTAAATAAAGTGCGCATCCTATTAAAAAAACAATTTTGTTAATTAGCATTTTATTGCATCGTTTTTCCAAAAACTTAATTTGTTTATTTTCATGATTTTTTTTGCGATTTAAACCAAAAATATGCATTTTGTTGAAAAATTATTCATAACACATTTGTAGATCGTTTTTGGGTGAACAACTTTTTTCTACTAATTTTTTTCATACCTTGTGTTGTTTCTCCTAAAATATAATTTTTTTAGTGTTAATGTTATTTTTCAGAATAAAACAGAAAATAGATGTAGCTTGTGTCGTTTGTCTTGTATATTCGAAATTGGTTCAATTTTGAAAATTAAGAATTGAAACCTTGACTTATCATTTTGAAAATTATCAAAATTCTATAACTTTTATTTATGCATCTTAAAAATAGTAGAGGTTTCTATTGTATATCTACAACATTGAAAAATTTTACATTGCAAATCGTTAAAATGAAAGAATTTTCAATTGTAAATCTTCAAAATTGAACTATTCCAAAAAAGTGTTATAAACTGGAAAGCTTTAAAATATAAATCCTAAAAATTGAATAATTTCCAATTATATATTTTTTAAATTCAAGACTTTTTGAGTTTACATCTTTGAGATTGTAGAACTTTGTATAGTAGATCTTTAAATTCCTTGAAATTCTTCATATTCCATGGACATCATACATAATCTCCTGAAACCCCATAAAAACGTCGTTTTTCTCAAAATTTATTTTAGAAATTTTTAATGTTATTTGTCACGATTAAAACAAAGACGATTTTTATTAGAAAATGAATCATTACAAATTGGTAGCCCGTTTTTGGGTTAACAATTTTTGTCCGTTCCCTTTTTTCGTGGATTGTATCGTTTGTCCAAAAATTCAATTTTTTTTTATTTTTCACGATTGAAACAAAAACTACGCGTTCCATCAAAAAATGACTTGGAGAAATGTTGTAGCCCTTTTTTGGGCAAACAATTATTTTTTTTGTAGCTTGCGACGTTTGTCAAAAATTCGATTTTCCTATTTGTCAATGTGGTTTTTTTACGAATAAAACTAAAACTATACGTCCTATGAAAAAGTGATTTATGCGAAATTTTTGGATGTTTTTTAAGCCCAATTTTGGTCCATTTATCTTTTTTCGTATCTTGCATAGTAGCTTAAAATTTTCATTTTCGTTTTTTTTTGTACTTAGTAAGTCCTGTAACTTTGGTACATTTTTTTTAATCAAAAATTTCATCGGGGTGAATTGTTCGTTTTTCTACTAATAATTGGACGTTTGCATAAATTTTTTGAATAATTTATTATTATATTTAGCAATTTTCTCTTAGAATGGAGATAGAATGTCGCAGTTTTTCTATAAAATTTTAACTTTTCCAATTTTCAATGAAAGAGATGTAAACATTCATATTTAATTAATTAAACAGAAAAATATCAATTTTATAGTGTTTTGCGGATCTGACCTTGAAAATCAAATTTGCGGATATCTCTTCGGAACTTCATCCGAATAACAATTTTTAAAGAAAAAGTATGATAATCTGCAACAAAAAAATGCAATCTTGATTTCTATACTTTTTTGGGAACATCTGAGAAATTTCAAAATTCCGGTAACTTAGTATTTTTAGGGATTTTAAAATCCGTATTTTGAGATTTTGGGAATTTTTAATTTCTGGAAGAAACAATCATGGTAGTCTTATTATCTTTCGGAAATTTTCATTTTTGGAAAATTTTGCTACGGTCATTATTTTTTCGGTATTTTCAGCAATCCCTAGAAAATTGCCGGAATTATGAAATTATCGAAAATTAAAAGTTCACGAAGTTTTGTGATATTACAGAATCGGAAAATTCCCAAAATAAAATTGACGATTCTTTGAATGAAAGAAATTTCTTTCAATTGAAGGAGCTTTTCTCTCACTGAGAGACGAACAAAATTTATTTGTATGGTTATCATTTTTCAATTTGAAAAGTAGTTTTCTCACTGACGAAATTGAGTTGAAAGTGATTTTAGAACTGCAAATAAGAAATTATATGCAAATAAGACAAATATATTGAATATTTGAAACATAAAATACACAAAATTGTATAATTGCCGAAAATTAAAAATTCTAGAATTGGAAAATTGTTAAATTATGAAATGAAAAATAATAAATAAAATAATTTGATTTAATCAATATATTTTTCCGTTTATTATTTTTTATTTCACAAGTTATTTATTCTGTTACAAAAATATTAAATGTGGAAAACGTTTGTTACAATTTCTCATATTCAAGGAAATTCTTTTTCGTCGATAACAAGTTTTATTGAATAAAAATTACTGTGTGATCACAAAAGAATGATAATATTTTTAGAAAATGAAGGTGAAGTTCAATAATCGCAATTAATTTTAAATTAAATTTTAGATTCGCCAGAGAAAAATAAAAAGTTTTGGAGAAGACAAAATGTAATTTTTTTCGTGAGAAATAAAAATTTGTATTTTTTCACAAAATCGAGAAAGGATAATAATAAATTTGAAAGACCAAAGTTGTTTTTCTTAAAAAACTATAAAGAAAATCTCTTAAAGCTTTCCTTTACCTTTCTTTTTTTTTTATTTGAAAATTCAAAAACTTTGAAAATAGAAAAAAATTCTTATTAGTTGGATCTGTTTATCACAGGTGTTGCATTGTCAACAAAATAGACAAATCTTTAACGAAATACATTAATTTTCATTCAAGGTGACACATTTTCAACCAGGATCATTAATTTTCTAACAAAAAGACGAATTTTCAACAAAATACGTTCATTTTTATGAAAATAGTTGAAGTTCAAACTAAAAAGGATACATTTTTAACAAAACATAGCATGATGAAATTTTTAATTAAAAAATAAATTTCCAACCAAAAAACAAAAACGGATTTTCACAAAGAAGTTCAATTTTTAATTAAAGAGATGGATTTTCTACTACATTCCACGTCAAATACGAAGATAACTGTGCTTACCAAAAAAAAATTCAAAAAAATACATGAAGTTTCAATTAAATAGTTGAATTTCAAACTAAAAAAAATACATTTTCTACTAAAAATGGGATAGCTACGAAAAATGGATTAGTTAAATTTTCATTTTAGATAAGTATTTTTCAATCAAAAAAATGGACTTTTAATCAAATGTTATTTTTCAAGATTAAAATAAAACCACCGCTTTCTATCAGAAAATGATTTATTTAAAATTTGTAGCCCTTTCTTGGGTTAACAATTTTTGTCTATTCCTTTTTTTCGTGGATTGTGTCGTTTGCCCAAAAATTCAATTTTTCTAATTGTCAATGTTGTTTTTTACGAATAAAACTAAAACTCTGCGTCCTATCAAAAACTGATTTTCGAAAATTTGTGGATCTTTTTTTAAATCATAATTTTTGTCCATTCATCTTTTTTCCTATCTTGCTTAGTTTGACCGCAAAATGGAATTTTTCATTATTTTCTTGTGCGATCAAAATTTGAATTTTCGATTTTTTAAGAAAATTCAAAAATTCTTTATGACACTCTTGTAGGTTGTTCAAAAATCAACTTTTTTCTTTTTCAAACTTTTTTTCGTATCGTGCGTTGCTTGGTTTACAATTTTCATTTTCGTTTTTTTTTATTTGTAAATCCTATAACTTTGGTACATTTGTTTTGTATCAAAAAAGTCATTGGGTAAAATTTTTCGTCTTCATACTGACAATTGGATGATTGCATGTATTGTTTAAATAATTTATCATTATTTTTATCAATTTTCTCTTAGATTTATTTTTCTATTAGATTTATTTATCATTTGTAATTTTATAATTAAACAGGTTTTATTTTTTCAAATTGATTTATTTATATACACTTTTGTTGAAAATTCTACTTTTTTAGTAGAAGGAAAATCTTCTCAGTTAAACATTCATCTGTTTGATTGAAAATTATTCCTTCCTTTGGTTAAAAATTCATTTCTTTGGTTGAAAATAATTTTCTTCGGATGAAAATGAGTTTTTTTGGTTGAAAATTTATGTCGTTAGATAAAAATTCCAATATTTGATTAGAAGTCCAATTTTTGGATTGAAAAATACTTTTCTAGAATGAAAATTTAACTAACTATTTTTGGTAGCTATACCATTTTTAGTGGAAAATTCATCTTTTTATGTTGAAAATTTAACTATTTGAAACTTCATGTATTTTGTCGAAAATTCGTTGTTTTTTTTTTGGTAAACAAAGTTATCTTCGTAGTTGAAGTGTATTGTAGTAGAAAATTCATCTCTTTAGTTAAAAATTGAAATTCTTCGTGAAAAATCCGTTTTTGTTTTTTGCTTGAAAATTTATTTTTTAATTAAAAATTTCATCATGCTATGTTTTGTTGAAAATGTATTTTTTTTTAAGTTTGAAATTCAACTATTTTCTTAAAAATGAGCGTATTTTGTCGAAAATTCGCCTTTCTGTTATAAAATTAATGATCCTGGTTGAAAATGTATCACCTTGAATGAAAATTCAAGTATTTCGTTAAAAATTCATCTATTTGGTTAAAAATGCAATACCTGTGAAAAACAGATCCAACTAATAAGAATTTTTTTCTATTTTCAAAGTTTTTGAATTTTCAAAAAAAAGTAAGATAAAGGAAAGCTTTAAGAGACTTCCTTCATAGTTTTTTGGGATAAACAACTTTGGTCTTTTACATTCATTATTATCATTTCTCGATTTTGTAAAAAAATGCAAATTTTTATTTTTCACGAAAAGAAATTAAATTTGGCTTCTCCAAGAAGTATTTATTTTTGCCTTGCAGATATAAAATTTGATTAAGAATTAATTGCGATTATTCAACTAATTAAAACTATTATATTAACATATTATCAAAATATATGCATAGCATATCATTATATTAATTATGATAATTATAATAATTGAACAAATTTAAATAATTTGAAAGTCTGAAAAGGCAGAGCTAGATGATAAAAAATGACTTCACCTTCATTTTCTAAAAATATAATCATTCTTTTGTAATCACGCAGTAATGTTCATTCAAGATAACTTGTTATCGACGAAAAAAAATTTCCTCGAATATGAGAATTTGTAACAAACGTTTTGCACATTGAAAATTTTCGTAATAGAATAAATAAATTGTAAATTGCAAAATAATACACGAAAAAAATATATTGATTAAATAAAATTATTTTATCTATATTCGAATTTATATTCGAAACATAAAATTCCCCGAAACATTAAGTTCACTACAATTTCTGATTCCCAATTCTGAACAATTAAAAAATCGCTCTAATAATGAATGAATAATAAAATAAAAATTTGGTTCAGCAAAACGCCACATTGGGATATTTATTTATGGAAATTGTTGATAACAATTAGGAAAATTGATATATAATGTCTTATTTGCAGTTCTAAAATAATTTTTAACTGAATTTTTGATAATTTCAGTGAAAAAAGCACTTTTTAAATTTAAAATTGATTGAAAAATCTTTCTTGGCTGAAAATTCAGTTCTCTTGTTAGAAATTATTTATGTTTTTGGTTTCATTCAACAGTTTTCAAATTAAAAATCAATTCTTGATTAGGTGGTTAAATTTGGCAACATTCCTTTATTTGATTTTTTTTAATTACCCAATCGGCATTGAGAAAAGGCGACAACAATGCTCTCGATATTTTCGTGACACACCTATTTTTGGGAGAAAGATGATTACTTATTGGCAAATTTTCATGTGATAAAATAAAAAATATAAAATGAAGTAATTTTATTAGTTCCACATATTTTCTATTTTATGTATTATTTTTATTTTATTATGTATTTATAACATGAAAAATAAATATTCAATTTGAAAAAAGTTTGTTCCCAATTCTCTAACTATTATTATAATAATATATTATTAATTTGTTGATATAATAATTATAATTAGTTTAATTATTTTAAACTTATATCTTAGATCTGCCAGAGATTAATGAATACCTCTTTGAGAGAAGAAAAATATAATTTCTTTTTGTGGAAGATAAAAATTTGTATTTTTTTACACAATGGAGACAAGATAATAAGAGAGCCAAACACATGTTTTTTTTATATATAGTTGAATGCATACTTTTTTGGAAAAAGTTGAATATGTCAAACTTGAAATTTCATCGGTTTGAACCAAATAAAGTTATTATTATCTTTTCCGTTGTGCTTATTCGTTCCAAAATGAATAAAAAAGACAAAAATCCTCAATCACCAAAAATTTCCTTTTCAAAGAAGCAATTTTGAGCCGCTTTGAGCATATTTAAAAAAATGAAAATTTAACTAAATTTCAAAGAGAATCAAAAAAAAAGTGATCCAATTTTTTGCGATGGGATGATACAATTTTGCCCAATTTTCAAAATCGTGAAAAAGAAATTTCTCAAAAAAAAAGAATTTCCAAAAGAAAATTATACGAGCAAAAATTTTTATTCTCGAATTTGAAAATATGTTTGTATTCTGAACGTCGAGAATTTGTTTGTTCGGAAATTTTTCATTTTAGGCAATTTCGTGATTTTAAAAATGTTCTAATTCGAATATTGTATTTTTCTTGAATTGAACAGTGTTGAAAATTTTATGTTTCGAAATTTTTTAGTGGTCCCCAAAAATATATAAAAAATTCCAATTGTTTTTTTTTTCTTATTTCAGATTTCCTTCGTTGTTCTTAGAAAATTTCTAGTTTAAGTTGGTGGAGGTTGCGTGTAGCCTATTTACAATAGCTTCACAATATTGCCCTCTCATTTTTTTAATAAAGATGAAAATGCTGCGATATATCCTTCTTTCATTAAACTTTTTTATTTGTCACGTTCCCTATTCCTATAAATTTTTAACATTTTCAGGTGAAAAAAATTTTTTTTTTATGAAAAAAGACGAAGTTTCTACACAATAGGTAAACCATAAACAATGAATCTTCAACAACGAAGATAATATTTTCACCAAAAAAAAACATTCTTTCACAAAATACAAGAATTATCAACCAAATAGTAGAATTTTCAACTCAAAAGGATAAATTTAAGCAATAATGTTGTTTTTTCGACCACGATATCAATTGATTTTTTGATAATAAATAATAAATAGTGTCGAATACTATTCTATTATTTTTGGACAAGCGAGAAAAAAAACCTGAGGTCGACGCTAATTTCTTTCTCGTTTCTCGAAAAATAATATACCAGTAATCGAAGCTTTTCAATATTTAATATAAAAAAAGTTAAAAAGAGAAATTTGCAACCACAAATAGAATAGTGACATTTTAAGTTTAAAAATGAATTCTCAGCTAAATAGATAAATGTTGAAGCAAAAAAGTGAATTTTCAACAAAAAATGGAATAGTTAAATTTTTTTTCAAAAAATTGATTTTCATCTAAAAAAAAAAATCTCTACGAATTTGTCAGTTTTTAACAAAAAAATGAATGTTCATCTAAAAGACTAAATCTTCAATAAGAAAAAATGATTGTATGGCAAACAAAATTTAATTTTCAAGAAAAAAGAACAATTTTGCCGCAAAAAATGATTATTTCAACAACATAGTTTAATTTTCAACAAAGTAATTGAATTTTCTAAGTCAAAATAAATGAATTTTTAACAAAAAACATTAACTTCCTTCCAAATAGTTGAATTTTCAACTGAAGAATATAAATTTTTAATAAAAAAATGGAATATTTACATTTTGACTTGAAGAAATTAATTTTAAGCCGAAAAACAAGAATTTTTAACAAAATAAGTAAATTTTCAACTTAAGTGACGAATCTGCAAAAAGAATTATTGTTTTCTGATTAGTAGAATTCTGAATCAAAAAGATGAATATTCAACAGAAAGAAAACGAATTTTTGACAGGATGGATCAATTTTCAACCACAGGAAAAATTTGTCAACTACCGTGATGAATTTTTTGACTAAAAAATGAATTTTCAATAAATAAGTTAGATTTTGAACCAAGAAAGATTTTTTAGTTGATATGGAAAAAAAATTGTATTTTTAAACAAATAATTTAATTTTTAACAAGAGAATAGAATTTTCAACCAAGAAGGGTTCTTAAGACATGAAATAAAAATATATTCGTTGAAAATGTTGAATTTTTAAGCAAAAATGACGATTTTTTTGCAAAAAGGTTCAAATTTTCACATAGTAGTGAAATTTTCAATCCAAAAAGTCGAATTTTCTAGAAAACATTTGAATTTGCAACCAAAAAAATGACTTTCCAACGAAATTGTTTAATTTTCAAAGAAATAAATCAAGTTTCAGCCGGATAATTTGGCAAATAAATTATAATTTTGGATAATAATTTCTACACGATAAAATAATATTTCAAATAAATATTAAAGTTCCTTTTTAATACTTTACAAATATTTTCTCAGAAAAGTAGAAATTTTGCTTAACAATTAATTTAGTTTTTCGTTTTTGATAAAAAACAAAAACAAGAATCCAACGACCAAATACCACCATAAAATGCTCCTATTGTGATAAAAAAAAATTTAAAAAAAAAAGGAATTTTCTTTTCTTTGGACTAAAATAAAAAAGAGGGAAGAAAAATGAGAAGGCAACCAAATTCAAAATCCTATTCAACGTCCAATACTCAAGTTAATGTTTAGAATTCCTGAAAATAAAAACAAGAATCCAACGACCAAATTTGGACAACCATCATAAATCCTATTGTATGTACAATCCTATTGTAATTAAATTTCTGTTTTCTTTTCTTTGGACAAAAATGAAAAAGAGGAAAGAAAAATCAGAAGGCATTTTTCTCCTATTTTTCTCTCTTTTTTATTTTTGTCCAAAGAAACATTTTTTTTTTTCAAGAAAAGCTTTTTTTTTTTAAATACAGTAGGAGCATTTTATGGTGGTTGTCCAAATTTGATCGTTAGATTTTTTTTTTCAGGAACTCTATACATAAAAATTCATCTTCTTCATTAAAAGCTCAACTATTTGTTTAAGAATTCTTTTTTTTTTTGAAGAATCATCATACTAGTTAAAACTTCTTTTTACTACTTGAAAATCTAACTACTTTTCTGAAAATTCTTCATTTTTTGTTGTAATAAGTTAATCTTTATAACTGAAAATGTAACTTTTCGATTTTGGTTCCAAACTTTCTTTTTTTTGTAGAAAATTCAACTATTTTATTAAAAATTCATATATTTGTTTGGAAATTCGACTATTTTGTAGAAAATTAATCTTATTGGTCGAAAATTCATATTTTTTGCCTGAAAACTCATTTCTTTGATTGAAAATTTTTTTTTTCTTCTTCCGGATGAAAAATTATTTTTTTTTAGGTTGAAATTTAACTCTTTGGTTGAAAATTCATATATTCTGTTGAAAAATCGTTCTGTTTTTGCTCAAAGTTGATTTTTTAACCGATAATCCGAATATTCCATTTCTTGTTCCACATTTATCATTTTTAGTTAAAAATTCAAGTATTCGTTGAAGATTAATGTTTTTCGTTAAAAATTCGACTTTTTGAGTCGAAAATTCTGGGTCGAAAATTGATCTTTTCTTTAGAAAATTAATCTCCTTGGTTAAACGTTCATCTTTTTGTTTAAAACTACATTTCTTTGGTGTGAAATTGATCTTTTTTAGTCTGAAATCCAGTTGGTTTGAAATTCATATATTTTGTTGAAAAATCGTTTATGTTTTTTGTAGAAAATTCATGCTTTTGGTTGAAAATAAAAACTAATAATAATTTCAACTAAAAATGTGAATATTTCATTTTTGGATCAAAATTTATTATTAGTTTTTGAAAATACAGTTAAGCATATAGTTCTTTTATTTAAAAATCAAAACTTTTTTGGTACAAAATTAATTTTTTAATTTGAAAATTCATCTGTTTGGTTAAAACTGTAACTATCCTCATTTTTCGTTAAACATTCATCTGTTTTAGATCAAGATTTATCATTTTAGTTGAAAATTCATCTCATGGGTTGATGATTCAACTATTTCGTTAAAAATTAAATTTTAAGTTGGAAATTCAACTTACGAGGTTTAAAATGCATGTATTTGATCGAAAATGTGTTTTTTTAGTAGAAATTAATCTTCTCGGTTGATGATTAGTGTTTTCAAAAAAAGCATTACACTTTTTATTTTATTTTTTAAATTTTTATTCATATTGCCCAGAAATGTATTCAAATGAAAAATACTTTTCCAAATTGAAATTTAACTAATCCATTTTTGGTAGCTATCCAATTTTTAGTTGAAAATGTATCTTTTTTTTTAGTTTGAAATTCAACTATTTAATTGAAACTTCATGTATTTTTTTGAAAATTCGTTTTTCGTTGAGGTGGATTGTAGTAGAAAATTCATCTCTTTAATTAAAAATTGAACTTCTTTGTGAAAAATCCGTTTTTGTTTTTTGGTTGGAAATTTATTTTTTAATGCTGGTTGAAAATGTGTCACCTTGAATTAAAATTCATGTATTTCGTTAAGGATTTATCTATTTTGTTGAAAATGCGACACCTGTGATAAACAGATCCAACTAATAAGAATTTTTTTCTATTTTCAAAGTTTTTGAATTTTCAAATAAAAAAAAGAAAGGTAAAGGAAAGCTTTAAGAGACTTCCTCTATAGTTTTTTAAGAGAAACAACTTTGGTCTTTCAAATTTATTATTATCCTTTCTCGATTTTGTGAAAAAATACAAATTTTTATTTCTCACAAAAAAAATTAAATTTTGTCTTCTCCAAAACTTTTTTATTTTTCTCTGGCGGATCTAAATTTTAATTTAAAATTAATTCATTGAACTAATTTCAACTATGATATTAACATGTTATTGAAATATATTGCATAATATATCATTATATTAATTATGATAATTATAATAATTGAAGAAATTAAAATAATTTGAAATTATGAGAAGACAGAGCTAGATGATAAAAAATGACTTCTCCTTCATTTTCTAAAAATATAATCATTCTTTTGTAATCACGCAGTAATTTTTATTCAAGAAAACTTGTTATCGACGAAAAATAATTTCCTTGAATATGCGAAATTGTAACAAACGTTTTCCACATTTAATATTTTTGTAATAGAATAAATAAATTTAAAAATAAAAAATAATACACGACAAAAATATATTCATTAAATAAAATTATTTTATTTATTATTTTTCATTTCATAATTTAACAATTTTCTTGATTCCATCAAAAAATAAAAGATTTGGTTGAAAATTCATCTATTTTGTTAAAAGTTAGTCCATTTAGTTAAAAATGTAATCATTCTGTTTGAAAATTCATTTCGCTGGTTGAAAACTATTTTTTCTATTGAAAAGTAATTTGTTTAACTAAAAATTTAACTAAACTTGTTGTCAACATTTTTTTTTTCTGGTACACATTTCATCTTTTTTGTAGAAAATTTATTTGTTTGGTTGAAAATTAATTTTTTCTTCAATAACTTTTTTTTAACTAAAAATTTACTATTCCATTTTTTATCGAAATTTCTGTTTTTTATATAGCTTTTGGATCTTTTCGGTTGAAAAATCATTTACCTAGTTGAACATTTAACTATTTGGTTCTAATTTTATTTTATTCAGTGAAAAACGTGCATATCTAACTTCAAATTGAATTATCCTATTTTTTGTCGAAAATTTGACTTTTTTAGTAGAAAATTCAACCATTTGATTAAAAATTTACTTCTTTCATTGAAAATGTATCGTGTCAGTTAAAAATTCTTTCATTTGGTTAAAAATGTAACATTTCGTTCAAAATTTAACAAATTGGGTTAAAAATTCGTTTTTCTTCTTCAAAATAATTTGTTTATTATTATAAATGTAGCTATTTCTTTATTGCTAGAAAGTTGATTTTTTTTTAGTCAAAAGTTGACTCATTTTGTTGAAAATTCGTCTTTTTAAATCAAAAATTCAATTTTTTGGTATAAATTTATATGATTGTGTTGTAAATTTAACTTATTTTCAAAAAATCTTTTTTATGTCCTGAAAACTCAACATTTTGGATAAGATTTTTGTTCTTTATTGATTGCAAAATCCTTCTTGGCTGAAAATTCAGCTCTTTCAAATTTTTTTTTTTTCGGTTTCATTTAACAGCTTTTCAACTTATACTGAATTCTTAATTATGTGTGTGAATTTGGCAACATTCTTTCACTTGATTTTTTCAAATTACCCAATCGGTGTTGAGAAAAAGCGACAACAATGTCTTCTATATTTTCGTGACACATATATTTTTTAGAGAAAGATTATTATTAATTATTGGAAAATTGTTATGTTGTGAAATAAAAAAATAGAAAATAAAGTAATTTTATTAGTTCAACATATGTTTTTATTCAATGTGGAAAAAGTTTGTTCCCAGTTCTCTTATTCAAGGTAATTCACTTTGGCCGATAAGAAGATTTTTCAAGTAATGATGACTGCGTGATTTCAAAAGAAGGATAATATTTGTAGAAAATAAAGATGAAGTCATTTTTTATCGTCTAACACTATCTTTTCATAATTTCAGATTAGTTCAATTTATTAAATTATTATAACTATAATTATTGATATAATAATATATTATACAATATATATGATTAATTTGTTGATATAATAATTATAATTAGTTTCATTATATGAATTATTTTAAACTTATATCATAGATCTGCCAGAGATTATTAAATACGTCTTTGAGAGAAGAAAAATATAATTTCTTTTTGTGAAAGATAAAAATTTGTATTTTTTCACACAATCGAGACTTCACAATATTGCCCTCTCATTTTTTCAGTAAAGCTGAAAATGTTGCAACATCTCCTTCTATTATTAAACTGTTTTTCATTGTCACGTTCCCTATTCCTATAAACTTTTTAAATTTTCAGATCCAAAAATATATTTTTTTTTTCATAAAAAAACGAAGTTTCAACACAATACGTGAACCAAAAATGGGATAATGAATTTTTTCGTAAAAAATTAATTAACTAAAGACATGAACTTTTAATTAAAATGATGAATCTTCAACCGCGAAGATTATTATATTTATTATTATTATATTATATTATTTTTTCGACCAGGGTATCAATTAATTGTTTAATAATAAATATTAAATAGTGTTGAATACTAGTCTCTTATTCTTGGACAAACGAGAAAAAAAAATCTCTGGTCGAGGTTAATTTTTTTTCGTTTCTGCAAAAATAATATATCAGTAATCGAAGCTTTTCAATATTTACCATGAAAAAAGCTAGAAAGATAAATTTGCAACCAAAAATAGTATAGTTACATTTGCAGGCAAATTAATTTTCCACCGAAAAAATGTATTTTTAACAAACTAGTTAAATTTTAAAACAAGGAGATGAATTTTTCGCCGAAAAGATACGTTTTCAGTCCAAAATGAAAGAGTTAAATTTCCAGTTAAAAAAATTCCTTTCAAACCCAAAAAATGTATTTTTTAACAAAATAGTTCAATTTTCTACCAAATAGATGAATTTTCAACTTAAATAATGATTCTTCAACAAAAAAATCAATTTTTAGCACAGATGAATTTTCAACAATAAAAGAACGAATTTTTAATAAACTAGTTCAATTTTCAAAAAAAAAAAAAAATTGAATTTTGTCTTCTCCTAAACTTATTTATTTTCTCTGGCAGATCTAAAATTAAATTTAAAATTGATTACGATCATTGAACTAATTACAACTATTACATATATTAACATATTATTAAAATATATTGCATAATATATCATTATATTAATTATGATAATCATAATAATTGAATAAATTATAATAATATAAAATTATGAAAAGACAGAGTGAGATGATAAAAAATGACTTCATCTTCATTTTCTAAAAATATTATCATTCTTTCGCCATCACGTAGTAATGTTTATTCAAGAGAACCTGTTATCGACGAAAAAGAATTTCCTTGAATATGAGAATTTGTAGCAAACGTTTTCCACATTGAATATTTTTGTAGTAGAATAAATAAATTATAAAATGAAAAATAATACATGAAAAAATATGTTGATTAAATAAAATTATTTCATTTATTATTTTTCATTTCATAATTTAACAGTTTTCCAATTCTGGAATTTTTCAGGGTCGGAAATTTGAATAATTCGATTAATTGTATCAATTTCCAAAAATGGAAAATGCCCGAAAATGAAAATATTCGAAACATAAAATTACCCGAACCATAAAGTTCACCAAAATTTCTAATTCGAAAATCTGAACAATTAAAAAATCGCTTTAATAATAAATGATTAATAAAATGGAAAGTTGGTTAAGAAAAACGGCACATTGAGATATTGATATATAATGTCTTATTCGCGTTTCTAAAATGACTTTTAACAAAATTTTGGAAAATTTCAGTGAAAAAACCACTTCTCAAATTTAAAAATGATAGGTACAAGTTTTTGTTCACAACATATTTATAACAACCATATAAATAAATTTTGTTCGTCTTTCAGTCAGAGAAAAGTTTCTTCAATCGAAAGAAATTTCTTTCGTTCAAAGAATCGTCAATTTAAAAAAAAAAAAATTGTTATTCGAATAAAGTTCCGAAGAGTGTTCACCTCTGATTTATTTGAAACCTTGGAAACCGATGTATTTTGACTCGCTGATTGCAAAAATATTAGTGAAAATACACGAAAATTTGATTTTCAAGATCAAATCGCAAAAAACTATACAATTTATGTTTTTCTGTTTTGTTTTAAATTACAACAAGAAGTTTATTGCTGAGTGTCAAAGAAAAATGTGAAATTGAACATATTTTCATGTTAGCCCCCGTCCAGAAAAATATATACACAAAAAAGAAAGAGATTGTATAGAATATGTTTCTTTCGAAAGTTTATTTATCATTTGTTTATAACTTAAAAGGTGAAGCAAAGTTAAATATTTCAGAAGAAACTGCAACTTTCAAGCACTTATCTGGGAGAAAAAAGTAATAAACGATACTAAATTGTTTAAGCAACTAATTTTATTAACTTGCATTAATTATTACCTCACCAAGTGAAAAGTAGGCAAAAAGTTCAGAAATGAACCGCAACTATCTGGCAATAATGTAGATGAAGATATTTATTGACAATAATAATTCGTTTGAACAATTATTTTTGCTCAACTTAAATTATTATTAAGTCGCTTAAGTGAAAAATAGACAAATAGTTTAAAATTTCAGAAAAAACCGTAACTTTCTACCATCAAGCAAAAAGAATATTATTAAGAATAATAATAATAATCTCCATTCTAAGAGAATAATATACCATTAAACCATTTCCCTTTCAGGGTAGGCGTGACACTACCCGATTCGGGTAGTGTTTCTAGATTTTTCTTGTAGTTATAAATAACTACAAGTGTGGGCTCACCACACCCACGAGAAAATTGCTAAAAATAATAATAAATTATTTAAACAATTTATGCAAACATCCAATTATCAGTATAGAGACAAACACTTTACCCCGAAGACTTTTTGAAAAGAAAAATAAATGTACCAAAGTTATAAGATTTACAAATTAAAAAAAAAAAATTAAGCAAAACAACGCACGATATGAAAAAAGTTTAGAAAAGAAAAACGTTCATTTTTGAACACCCTACAAGATTGTCGAAACGAATTTTTGAATTTTCTTAAGAAATAAAAAATTCAAATTTTGGTCGCACAATAAAATAATGACCCTAATTGTGCTTTGAAAGAAGATCCACAAATTTCTTATAAATTACTTTTTCATAGGACGTATAGTTTTAGTTTCTAATAAATTTAAATTAAAAATTCAAAGATTTTTCGGGTTTCAATCGT
>CAKNYM010044476.1:54034-71403 GCA_932195095.1 Andricus curvator | reverse complement strand
TTTTTTTCCCAATCTCCTTTTCTCTATCTCATCCTATCCTGCTTCTAGCAACGTCAATATTTTCTATCTCTCAATTAATCTAAACTGCCTTTATCTTTTTCAATCTGCTTTTCCCTATATCTTCTTATCCTCGATCTATCCACGTCAATCTTTTTCTATCTTTTTGTCTATATAAATTCACGTCTTTCTTTTCGAATCTCCTTTTCTCTATCTCATACTATCCTGCTTCTATCAACG
This sequence comes from Andricus curvator, assembly GCA_932195095.1. Classification (NCBI taxonomy): domain Eukaryota; kingdom Metazoa; phylum Arthropoda; class Insecta; order Hymenoptera; family Cynipidae; genus Andricus; species Andricus curvator. The sequence continues at coordinate 71,166 of CAKNYM010044476.1, read as the reverse complement.
TCAATCTTGTTCTATCACTCAATTAATCTAAGCTCCCTTTATCTTTTTCAATCTGCTTTTCCCTATCTCTTCTTATCCTCGGTCTATCCGCGTCAATCTTTTTCTATCTTTTTGTCTTTATAAATTCACGTCTTTCTTTTCCAATATCCTTTTCTCTATCTCATCCCATCCTGCTTTTATCAAAATCAATCTTTTTCTATTTTTTTTTGTCTATATAAATTCACGTCTTCCTTTTCCAATCTCCTTTTCTCTATCTCATCCTATCCTCCTTATATCAGCGTCAATATTTTTCTATCTCTCAATCAATCTAAGCTCCCGTTATCTTTTTCAATCTCCTTTTCCCTATCGCTTGTTATCCTGGAGTTGTTGGCGTCAATCTTCTTCTATCTTTTTGTCTATATAAATTCACGTCTTTCTTTTCCAATATCCGTTTCTCTATCTCATCCTATCCTGCTTCTATCGACGTCAATCTTTCTCTCTCTCTCAATTAACCTAAACTCCCTTTATCTTTTTCAGTATCCTTTTTCCTGTCTCTTCTTATCCTCGATCTATCGACGTGAATCTTTTTCTATCTTTATGTCTATATAAATTCACGTCTTTCTTTTCCAGTCTCCTTTTCTCTATCTCATCCTCTCCTCCTTCTATCAACGTCGATATTTTTCTATCTCTCAATCTATCTGAACTCCCTTTATCTTTTTCAGTCTCCTTTTCCCTATCTCTTCTTCTCCTCGGTCTATCCGTGTCAATCTTTTTCTATCTTTTTGTCTATATAATTCACGTCTTTCTTTTCCAATCTCCTTTTTTCTACCTCATCCTATCCTGCTTCTATCAACGTCAATCTTTTTCTATCTTTTTGTCTATATAAATTCACGTCTTTCTTTTCCAATCTCCTTTTCTCTACCTCATCCTATCCTGCTTCTATCAACGTCAATCTTTTTCTATCTCTCTATCAATCTGAACTACCGTTATCTTTTTCAATCTCCTTTTCCCTATCTATTCTTATCCTCGATCTATCCACGTCAATGTTTTTCTATCTGTTTGTCTATATAAATTCACGTCTTTCTTTTCCAATCTCCTTTTCTCTATCTCATCCTATCCTGCTTTCATCAACGTCAATCTTTTTCTATTTTTTTTGTCTATATAAATTCACCTCTTACTTTTCCAATCTCCTTTTCTCTATCTCATCCTATCCTGCTTCTATCAACGTCAATCCTTTCTATCTCTCAATTAATCTAAACTCCGTCTATCTTTTTCAATCTTCTTTTCCCTATCTCTTCTTATACTCGATCTATCCACGTCAATCTTATTCCATCTTTTTGTCTATATAAATTCACGTCTTTCTTTTCCAATCTCCTTTTCTCTATATCATCCTATCCTCCTTCTATCAGCGTCAATATTTTTCTATCTCTCAATCAATCTAAGCTCCCGTTATCTTTTTCAATCTCCTTTTCCCTATCGCTTGTTACCCTGAAGTTGTTCGTGTCAATCTTCTTCTATCTTTTTGTCTATATAAATTCGCTTCTTTCTTTTCCAATATCCGTTTCTCTATCTCATCCTATCCTGCTTCTATCAACGTCAATCTTTCTCTCTCTCTCAATTAACCTAAACTCCCTTTATCTTTTTCAGTATCATTTTTCCTGTCTCTTCTTATCCTCGATCTATCGACGTGAATCTTTTTCTATCTTTATGTCTATATAAATTCACGTCTTTCTTTTCCAATCTTCTTTTCTCTATCTCATCCTATCCTCCTTCTATAAACGTCGATATTTTTCTATCTCTCAATCTATCTAAAATCCCTTTATCTTTTTCAGTCTCCTTTTCCCTATCTCTTCTTATCCTCGATCTATCCACGTCAATCGTTTTCTATATTTTTCTCTATATAAATTCACGTCTTTCTTTTCCAATCTCCTTTCCTCTAACTCGTCCTATCCGGCTTCCATCAACGTCAATCTTTTTCTATCTCTCAATTAATCTAAACTTCCTTTATCTTTGTCAATCTCCTTTTCCCTATCTCTTCTTATCCTCGATCTATCCACGTCAATCTTTTTCTATCATTTTGTCTATATAAATTCACGTCTTTCTTTTCCAATCTCCTTTCCTCTATCTCATCCTATCCTGCTTCTATCGACGTCAATCTTTATCTATTCTTTTGTCTTTATAAATTCACGTCTTTCATTTCCAATCTCCTTTTCTCTATTTCTAGTTATTGTCAATTTTTAACCTATAGTAACTGTATCCTATTCTTCTTTCTGTTTTTTCTTAATAGAATATAGTAGTATAGAATAAAGTGCAGAAAACGTTCGGTCTAAGGATGTACTTATTATTTAACACCATTTATAACTATTTTAATGTAAATTATGGTTTTATTCAGATTTTTTTAGTAACATTTAAAATTATGGGATTTCAACATTATTAGGCAATCTAGCGACATATTGAGAATCGGCGAGTTTCATGGACACTAACTTATGAGCAATAGATTCGATAGGAACGGTGACCACTGGCTTATTACTACGCTGGATTTTTTTTATATGAGAAACTGATAGTAATTCATCAGGAATTTCATTATACAAATTTAAATATACGTACGTGTTACCTTTCTCATATTTAAAAGCTACGATTTCGCCAATTGCTGTAGATTTTGACGTAACAAAAGTGTCGTTAGTCTTCGTAGGCCTAGTGTACTTTTTTACTTTCTCCGAGAGACCCGAGAAGTAGAATATTGTCGTTTTTCTTGATCGCGTTTTTACAGTCAGGGTGAGAAAACATTTTTTCACAAAAATCTATACAGGTATTAATGGACGGAAGTTTTTTGCACGTATAATTAAAAGTGAGTTTTTGTAGTGTTCTTTTTGCTATTTAAAAGAAACGTTGAGGTGGCCCACAAGGGACCCGTCATCCGTACTGATTGCACCGCATGTAACAAACTATGTACGTTGAAAGTCATGACACTGTTTCCAAACATCTCTTGGAATTTCGCAACAAAAAGAATCAATTTTTCTTCACATAGACGCAGTTCGGCCTCAGAGATAGAATCTTGTAGCAATATGAAGATACTTTCTTCGAGCAGAGAATAATGATTCAATACTTCTGTTGGTATAAGGCCCTGTAAACAGATTAGAGAGTAACAAAAGTAACCATGAGCGCCATTCAGAAGCTTTCCACTTGGCCTTCTCTAAGAAAGCTCTCGGTAGACGATGAATTACTTGTGGAGGGGTCATATTTAAAAGTCTTTTGTTTAAATCCCTGAGTTTCTCTGGCGTTATAAGTTTAGTCTCAATTCAAACACCCCACACATATTTTACGACACCTAGAAGCTCCGAGTGAAGATAATCAATTGGAAATCCCCATACCATGTCAAACGTTAATAGAGCGAGGAATGCTGAAAATCCTTTCACTCCACGCACTGTTGTCATGTTGGGTTTGGTTGTTTCCTTATAGTCATTTCTATGGCTTTTTCAGTTCTTATCTTTGCATCTTTCTCTCGCAAAGGATAACGCATCGCGCGATCTTCGTAGACACCAATTTCGTAGCACCAACTACATCTGAAGCCCCATCTCACCTAGTGGCTTTAATTGATTGAAAAAGTGTTTGATATAAGCATTCATAAACTCGGGTGATGTTTCTTTCTTATCTATACTCAGGCCAACCAGAAGTAGATATTTGAACCTGAGTTTAGGAGGAAATTCGTTAATGGTACATTGCTTTAGCCAAAAAGAACTTTTCCCACTATTATTAACAGGAGCTCCTTCGGTGCTCAAGGTCAGTGTAACAAGATGCGATACATCACAGTACTTTTTTAGAAGTTACTTGTATAACATGCCATCATGAACGTCACGTATATCTCCAGACCCAACAGTTGCACGTTCTTTGGCATTCCTAATACCCTTAAGTAACTCATTTCTTATTTCCTCATCCTCTAAAAGTATCTTTATCTGATATTCCGAATCCACAGTAATAACGTAATTAGGTGACTCTGTTGTCAAGTCATACTCTAACTCACAAGTGCACTTTACATGGCACTATATAATTTTTTTTTGGAAGCAGGTGGTAGCAAAGGCTCATAACATTTTGTACATAGAAAACATAATTTTATAATTTCATCAGGTGGATCATACAACTGATTTGTTACGTATTTTCTAGTGTTCCAACGGTGAAATCTTTCCACAGCAAAGATTTTGCACACGTCAAACAATGTGTCTCGTGCTTTGTATGTAGAATGATAACGAATACTGTATGCCATGACCATAAGGGATACGTTACGAGTAGATAACTGAGGTTCAGGAAACATTATGACATGACTAATTTTTTGAAAAGAAGCAAAGGATTTCTTTTGTTCATCATTTAAGTAACTTACATCATACCCTTCTTCTTCACACTCTTCGTAATCATCCCAATCTTCCCAACCATTATCGCTATCTGATGATGAAGTGGAGTGAAATGTTTCTCGGTTCACCATAATGCTTTTGAAGGTGGATCCGCGGGAGTTAGAATGTAGTCCTAATTTGACAGTTTCTGTTAAAGGACTGTTCACTTGCGAAGCGTCGCTTTCTGTATTCGATAAACTGCCGTCCATAAGATTTCCTGAATCTAAATTGACATTAGGATCCAACATGCCAGAAGTTGACTGCCTTTTTGTTTCTTCATAGTCATTGCTACTCGGTGATGAAAGGGTATCTACATGAGAATGAAAAGAGTACACAATTATAATAATCATTATACTTTATATAATAAAAATATCAGAAAGAGAAGAATAAATGTTTAATTAGCAAATGAAAAGAAAAAAAGCAGTTGGTGGCATTTACGACTACAGGACTTTGTGGGCTCATTTCAGGAATTTAAAAGAGTGACATGCAATTATTGAAATATTACATGTAGCATATACAGTTAACTACTTTCTTAACATTGTATACAATATATATCTTCCAAAAAATAGCGTTAAATCCTTTTTAATCTCTTAGAATATTCTAAACGCATTGAAGTAGTCCGCTGAAATCCTTTAATAACCCCTTAAATCCGTTGACATCCTCTAAGATCCCTGTAAAATTCATCTATCTTTTTAAATCGCTTTAAATCTTTGCAATATCTTTAAATCCGTTCCTTTAAATTTCACTTCATTTTATTTATTCCCTAAAGTACTCTAGAAATCCGTTCAACCCCTTGAAATTTTGAAACGTCATTGATATCCTGGATACCTTTTTAAAATAATTTGTAATTTTTTGAAATCTTACGAAATTCTTTTTAAACTCTTAAAATCTAACAAAATGAGATGCAGCCATTTAAAATCCCTTCAAATCTTTCATATTCTTTGAAATTCCTAGAATAATTGTTAAATACCGTAAAAGCTTTGAAGTCCTTTGAAATCTTTTCGAAATCAACCTCAATCTATCAAAAACTGTTGAATTCTGTTGAAATCCTCTGAAATCGCTGAAAAAATTCCCAATTTTTTCAAATCCCTTGAAATGTATACAAATTTCTTGTAATTTAATTGAATCTTTTTATTTATTTTGAATAAGCCCTATGAATCCTTCAAATATTTCAAAATACCTTAAAATCATTTTTTTTGATAATCCTAATGATATATTTGAAATTTCATTCAGTCGAAATATTTTTGAATACATTAAATTTTTTTAAATCCTTTAAAATATTTAAAATTAATTAGATATTGCTAAATCTCTATAAATCTTCTGAAATCCCCTCCAACATCTTGAAATTCTCAATACCTTTTAAATTTCTTTTGAAAATGTTTTAATATTTATCCTCTAATACCCTATTAAATCCCATGAAATCCAGAAAAAACTCTTGATATCCCTCCCTAGAAGTCGTATATTTCTTGAAAACCCTGCTAATCCCTTGAAGTCTGTGAAATTTTTTGATATCTTTCATCGTAATCTTTAAAATCCCTGTAAGTCTGTGAAATCTTTTAATATCTTTCATCGGAATCTTTAAAATCCCTTGAAATTTGTTCAATTTTGCAATTTTGGATATCATGTAAAATATCCTAAAATATTTCAAATCCCTGAAATCAGTTAAAAGCCTCAAAACCTCTTCGAATCTTTTGAAATCTTCTGACATAACGAGACATCCCTTCAAAATGTTTTGAAATCTTTTGGAAATTTCAAGTTTTGGGATGGCGGATATGTTATTTTAGCCAATTATAGCGAAGTTTGAAAATCTGTTTGAAGCCAAAGTAAATATATAGTTGCATTAGCGAGCAATTTAAGAAGATAGTAGCGTTAGTGTTATTTTTCTCAAAATAATAGTGAAATCATTTTTAAAAAGTGTGAAAAAGTGCCAAAAAAAGTCCCTAACAAGAACGATTAAAAACAATAATCTTTGACCATAGCCTTGAAGTTCGAGACGTCTACATGTGACGGCTTATACTAAGTTTTACGAATTTTCAATTTTTCACATTTTTTTGCATAAAGATGTAGGATAATGTTTATAAAAGACATTGGCACTTTCAGTTTTTCGAAATTTACCTACAAAAAAATGGGAGCAAAAAAATAAATTTTTTAAAAAACTTAAATTTTCTCCCAAAAAGAAATAATTTTTCTGGTCATTTACTTTTCATTTCAACCCACATTATTCACCAGGTGTAAAAAAAAGGTGAACAGTAATGTTCCATAACAATCAAAAGTGTCAAATCTGACCAAACCTGCCCCGGAAACCCAATCAATGCACATATATACGGACAATTTTAGATGGAATTTACAATCTGTGACAATTTTCAAATAGATATTATTAAAGATATCACCTCAAGTAAATACAATCTAAACAAAAAAAATCAAAAATTTATGTAGCAAGCGGGGCTCAAATCCGACCAAATGTGCCCCGGAAATCCTCTGAACGAACCTAAGCGGACAATTCCAGGCGGAAATTTACAATTTGTGACAATTTTAAAATCGATATTATTAAAGTTATTATCTCAAATAAATAAATTTTTTTTTGAATCGAAAATCTATGGAGTGGGCGGGGTTCAAATCCGACCAAACGTTCCTCGAAAATCCTCTCAGCGAACCTACATGGACAATTCTTACCTGGAATTTACCATTTGTCACCATTTACAAATCGATATTATTCAAGATATCACTTCGAGTAAACAAAATTAAAAAAATAAAATAAAAATTATGGAGCGGATGGGGGTCTACTCCGACCAAACATGCCCCGGAAATCCTCTCAAAGCACCTCTATGTAATGTTATTAAAAAGCCAGAAAAATTATTTCTTTTTGGGAGAAAATTTACGTTTTTTAAAAAATTTGTTTTTTTGCTCCCATTTTTTTGTAGGTAAATTTCGAAAAATCGAAAGTGAAAATGTCTTTTATAAACATTATCCTACATTTTTATGCAAGAAAATATTGAGAATCGAAAATTCGTACAAATTAGTAGAAACCATCACACTTAGACGTCTCGAACTTCAAGGCTATGTGACGCACCATCAGTGCAGTCCAATCTTTCTCTCTCTCTCTCTCTCTCTCTCTCTCTATATATATATATATATATATATATATATATATATATATATATATTACGCGAAGGCGTAACAATCGTGCCGAAACCTGAATGGCACCTGGGTGAGGTGTCTCAAACGGTGACTCTGGGTGACTCTGGTGACTCTTCCAAGACCCTCCAATTACTGTAGACCATCCGCCCAAACCAGAGGAGGTCGAAGAATTTCGGAGAGAAGTCTATGAAGTCCAACATCCACTTGAAGAAGGCTCAAAGAACATAAATAGCTTCAAGGAGCTTTTAGACCATTTTTTTTCAAATTTGAAAATTATATGTGAGGCCGCTTATAGTACTCGAAAATTCAAACAATTTATCCTCACGGCTTTTTTTGATAGAAAGAAAATTGTCCGAGTTACAGCATTTTCAAAATCCCCCCAAAAAAACAAAAAGTAACATTTTCGGCCAAACAACGCACGATACGAAAAAAAGGAAAAATAGGAAAAGTCTTTCATTTCGCACGGCCTACAAGATTATCATGACGACTTTTCCAATTTTCTTGAAAAAAATCGAAAATTCAAATTTTGATCGCACAAAAAATAATGAATTATTACATTCTCATCATAATGAGAAAGTATTGGTTTTATGTGAAAAATGACTTTCGCGAATTCCATCAAATGTTGACGTTTTGAGGCCCCCTGAGTCAGAAAAAATAGTTTTTACGTCGGTGTCTGTCTGTCGTTGTCGTTGTCGTGGTCGTTGTCGTTGTCGTTGTCGTTGTCGTTGTCGTTGTCGTTGTCGTTGTCGTTGTCGTTGTCGTTGTCGTTGTCGTTGTCGTTGTCGTTGTCGTTGTCGTTGTCGTTGTCGTTGTCGTTGTCGTTGTCGTTGTCGTTGTCATCGTCTGTATATCGGATAACTTTTGAGAGACTAATCGGATTGGATTGTGCTTTGGCAGACAGTTTTAGGGGGCAAAAAGAGAAATCGAGTTCGTTAACCATCTATTTTGGATGAAATTTCAAAAAGTTAGAGCATTTTCAAAATTTTTTAGACCATTTTTTTCCAAATTTGAAAATTATATGTGAGGCCGCTTATAGTACTCGAAAATTCAAACAATTTATCCTTACGACTTTTTTTGATAGAAAGAAAATTGTCCGAGTTACAGCATTTTCAAAATCCCCCCAAAAAAACAAAAAGTAACATTTTCGGCCAAACAGCGCACGATACGAAAAAAAGTCAAGATAGGAAAAGTCTTTCATTTCGCACGGCCTACAAGATTATCATGACGACTTTTCCAATTTTCTTGAAAAAAAATCGAAAATTCAAATTTTGATCGCACAAAAAATAATGAATTATTAAATTCTCATCATAATGAGAAAGTATTGGTTTTATGTGAAAAATAACTTTCGCGGATTCGATCAAATGTCGACGTTTTGAGGCCCCCTGAGTCAGAAAAAATAGTTTTTACGTCGGTGTCTGTCTGTCGTTGTCGTTGTGACCTTTTCAGTATAAAACATCAACCAATTGCGACTCTCTCGGTTTACATTCCTTGTCCTCGCCCCTCCGCCCGTAACAGAAGTTTTGGTGGGACTGACGTTAGAACTGGACTCTCCACTATACGACGAATCACTACTTAACTTGGACATGATTTCGACTCGCAAAACAAATTTCGCGCATAAAGGTGGTAGTTGGGTGTACAATCTAAACATGAACAATACAAACAATAAAGTAGCCTCGGAATGGACTGAAACTTTGATTGACGAAATGCATACACACGGTAAATGTAAAGTTCGAGTTTCAGGCGATGAATGGAGACTGGGTGTTTGGAATGCTAGAGGAGTGAATGATCTTAAAGTAAGAGAACTACGAGAAACTATGCATGCTAGGAAACTAGATATTTTATGTGTACCTGAGACAGAGAAAAAGGGATGCGAAAGCAGAAACATAGAAAATGGGGCGTTGAAAGGCGGTTTCGAAATATGGTCAGGAGTAGATACACTGTTAAAAATTTCCGCATAAAACTTCCACTAAATGTATTGGAAGTTTATTTCCGAAATGTAGAGTAACGCTACAATACATAATGTTGTAGTTTTCAAATGCAACGGATCATGCAGCGATATAAACGCTACAATACATGTATTGGAATTTTCGATGGTGACTTCACGATTTACGACGCTTACAATACATGTATTGCAATTTTGGCATTCCAATACCGTGTTTGCAATTTTACCTTACGCTTGTATTGTAGAAGTGTTGGAGAATTCCAAACATTTTTAACAGTGTAGGGAATCACATGGTAGGCAAGGGGTCGGTTTGATTATGAATGAAAAAGCAAGATATATGTTCCAAAAACGACTTAAATACTTTTTTTCTCCCCTTTTCAGATAGTTGGAAAAAAATCTTTCTAATTGTAGGATTTATTATAAAGATACGGAAATATACACTGAAGTAAAGGAATTACCTTCTTCATTTTAAATCAAACACAACTTTAGTCATTTTTATCTGAAGAACATTGAACGTAACATATGGTCGTAGCGAAGCGCGACGACCAAATTGCGCGCAGCAAGCACGCTCAAACTTTTGGGTTTCTATTATACGATGAACAGAAACGAGCGTGAAGCGCGAGGTTCACATGATGATCATACCAAATATCGAGCGCGAAGCGCGAGTGTCGTGATGAGAATGTGTTCCTTAAGGTCGATAGAACCTTAAGTAAATTAGTTCTTCTTTTTATGTAAAACTGACATAATTAAACCAAAAGCAGGTCATAACGATGAAGCTTACTAAGAGAGTATTAGCCTGCGAAGCGCACAATAGCGAACACACGAAGTGTGAAAACCTAGACGACAAACGTGTCCGAGCGCGCAGCGCGAGGTGAATACATTATCGAGCGCGAAGCGCGAGATGAATACCCAATCGAGCGCGAAGCGCGAGATCCAACAGGTGCGCGCCCTAGGCGCGCTGAAACAAAGCTGAAACAAATTAAAAATTAGGGGAAAAAACCGAGGAAACTATAAATTACTCTATTTATATGTTATTATGGCCTTATAGGATAAAGAAAAATTAGGTTTAATGTGTAACTTTAATAGTAAATCTGATGTTCTCATGTTTTTGATATTCATAGTATATTTACCAGTTTTCGAACTCTCTTTAAAAAGTTTCAGCTTTTTTCCCCATCTCCATCTAGTGGTTGAATGTACTTTTGTTGGATTATAGTTTGCATCAAAAAATACTCGATGTCTTCGCCGTCGCTTATCGTGTTCGTCTTTGTTAATTTTATTCATTGTAGCTGTGTACCTGAAGAAAGTACTATTTTTTGTATCAAGTCTAACTTATGCTCCTTACAACGTAACTGAGGTTACAAGAATCCGCAGTCATATACTACAAAAGTGAGGGAAATATCATTCTGAAATTTCTCGGACTAGTGACCGTATGATGTAAATATCATTTCTACAGGCGGATCCAAGGGCGATTGGATCGGGCCCCCCCCCCCCCCCACCCTAACTCCCGAGATTTAAGAAACCAAAATTTTTAATTTAAAAATTTGTATGGGAGGTACATAAAGTTAGGTTATGCCTCTGAATTTCCTTGACAAATTTGAACCCTTCAATTATCAGACTTTATTTTTAGTTTTTTTCTAAAATTTTAAAACACGTACCACCTTTTCTTCAGGTCCGTAAGTTTTGACCTCCCCCCCCCCCTACCTCCTATCTAACGTAATTTTTGTGACTAAATTTTTGCGTGAATTTCTTTAGGGGGTCATCCCTTTAAATAAAATAGATAAATTCTCATTTAAAAGGGTAATATTTGATATTTAAATCCCAAAAGATTTTTATTTTAAGTAAAAACCGTCGAAATCATAAGAAAAAATAATTTTTAACCAGTTCTACTTTTAACAATAAAAAATAAATATAAACAAAAACGAACTTTCTACAAATCTGTTTAATTCTGAACCCGAAAATATGAATTTACAAGAAAAAGCTTAATTTTCAACGAAACATATGAATTTTATACCAAGAAGATTAATTTTATTCCAAAAAGTACGAATTTTAAACTAAAATTAGGAATCTTCAACCATAAAAATAACTTTTAAATACATTTTTGAGGTTTCAATAAAAACAGTAATTCTCAACGAAAAATGTGTAAATTATTAAATATTTTCCAAAAGAGACGAATTTTCTACAAATCAGTTTAATTTTTTAACCCAAAAATATGAATTTTTCAAACGAAAGTTAATTTTCAAACAAATACATTAATTTTCTACCAAGAATATGAATTTTATACCAAAAAAGAAGAATTTTCAACTAAAATTATAAATCTTCAACCAGAAAAATTACTTTTTAGTAAAATTGTTGAATTTTCAATTTAAAAAAATAAATTCTCAATGAAAAATGTTTTAATAATTAAATATTTTTAAAAACAGGGGAATTTTATACAAATCAGTTTAACTTTTTAAACCGAAAAAATGAATTTTCAAAAAAAAAAACTTCCAACTAAATACATGAATTTTATCCCAAGAACATAAATTTTATACAAAAAAGGACAAATTTTCAACTAAAATTATGAACTTTCAAAGAGAAAAATAACTTTTTAATAAAGTTGTTGAATTTGTGATAAAAAAAATCTCAAAGAAAAATGTTTAAATTATTAAGTTTTTTTCCCAAAAGAGACGAATTTTCTAGAAATAAGTTTTATTTTTCAACCCGAAAATGTGAATTTTTGATAAAAAAGCTTAATTTTCAACCAAATAAATTTATTTTCTACCATGAAGATTAATTTTATTATAAAAAAGACGAATTTTCAACTCAAATTATGAATCTTTAACCAGAAAAATAACTTTTTAACAAAGTTGTTTGATTTTCGGGGAAAAAAACGCATTCTGAAAGAATAATGTCATTTATTCAAGTTGACATTAGATTCAAAATCAGATTTTAATTTTAAATTATAAACAGTTGAATTCATCCACTGAAAAATTAATTTTTAATGAAATAGTTAAATCCTCAACCAAACAAGTACATTTTTAACGAAGTAGTTTTACGTTTAGCCAAGTAGTTCAATTTTTAACAAAAAAGATAAATTAAATTATAATTATATTTTAAAATGTTTCAATTTTAAATCAGAAAGAGTTGAATTCGTTCAAAAAGAATAATTTTGAACAAAATAGTTGAATCCTCAACGAAGAAATTTTTAGTCAAGAAGGGAAAAAAATTGCAGTGAAATTATAATTTGAACGGAAAAATACTTTTTGACACAAACTAAAAATTTCGAAAAACTATTAATTTGTGAAGTTTCTTTGTTTATTTGTGATTAGGTTCTTTAAATATAATTTTTCTAGGATTCTCCCACAAAATTCAAAAAGATCTTTGAAAATTTCAACTAAAATTATGAATCTTCATAATCATTCTTCAACCAGAAAAATTACTTTTTAACGAGGTTTTTGAATTTTCAGCAAAAAAATGCATTCTGAATGAAGAATGTAATTTCAAGTTAATATTTCAATTTAAAAAAATTTAATTTTACACAATAAACCATAAAAATAACTTTTTAACAAAATTTGTGAATTTTCAATAAAAAAAAGTAATTCTCAACGAAAAATGTGTAAATTATTAAATATTTCCCAAAAGAGACGAATTTTCTACAAAACAGTTTAATTTTTTAAACCCAAAATTTGAGTTTTCAAGTAAGTTAATTTTCAACCATCTACATGAATTTTCTACTGAGCATGTTAATTTTATACCAAAAAATAACAATTTGCAACTAAAATTATGAATCTTCAACTAGTAAATTATTTTTCAAAGAAGTTTTTGAGTTAAAAAAAAAACATGATTTCGCAATGAAAAATGTAATAATTGATATTTCCATCCAAAAAGATTTTAAATTTAAATTAAAAAACAGTTGAAGATATCTAAAGATAAAAAGAATTTTTAATAAAATAGTTGAATCCTCAACCAAAAAAGTATTTAACGATAAGAAAAAACTATAATTTTCAACTAAACACATGATTTTTCTACGAAGACGATTAATATTTTCAGCAAAAAACACGAATTTTCCAAAAATATAATAATTGATATTTAAACTAAAAAATATTTCAATTTCAAATTAAAAAGAGTTTCATTCATCCAAAATGACAAATTTTAAGCAATAAAATAGTTGAATCCTTAACCAAAAAAGAATTTTCAGTTAAGAAAGAAAAACAATTTTTTGGCGAATTATAATTTAAAGGGAAGAATAAAGAATAAGAATTTCGAATTACGATTTGTTTTTTTAAGTTTCTTTGTTTATTTGCTTTAAGGTTAAATAAATATAATTTTCATAGGTTTTCCGAGGAAATTATAAAGATTTTCTAAAATTTCAGGTACCAAAAATTCAAATTTTTAACAAAAAGTTAATGTTTAAACAAATAGTTGAATTTTCAATTAAAAAAGATAAATTCTCAACGAAAAATGTAATACTTGAATATGTCAAACCAAAAAGATTTTTATTTTAAATCAAAAACAGTAGAACCATCATGAATTTTCTACCTTGTAGATTAATTCTTAACTAAAAAAGAGTAAATTTGTACTTTTTTAACACTAAAGTATTAATTTTTAACAAAAAGTTAATTTTCAACTAAATAAATAAACTTTCTACCAAACAAATGAATTTTCAGAAAAGTTATTTACCTTTTAAATAAGTAGTTGAATTTTCAATTCAAAAATATTTTAATTTGAAATAAAAAACAGTTGAATTCATCCAAAGAAAAACTAATTTTTAACAAAATTGTTGAATTTTCAACCAAAAAAGATTTTTCAATCCGTAGGGGAAAAAAATGCAGGCAAATTATAGTTTGAAGAAAAAAAATATTGAATACAAAATAAAAATCTCAAATAACTATTTTTGCAACACCAACATCTAAAGTTGACGTTTTCATGCTTCTAAATTGTGCCTAAAGGACCTTATTTGAGCAGACTGTGTGCGAATAATTTTCACGCATGCGCAGTTTGAAGATGGCTTACTTTAGGCACTGGTGAAAAAGTTGCGCATGCGCATTTTCGAGATGAGGTACTTTAGACACTGGCATAGGTAACTTTAAACACTGGTGTTGGTATCTTCTTGAAATAAATTTAGATTTAACTTGAACAAATGTTTTAATGATTGAAGTTTTGTTTTTAGGGTTTCGTAGCCCCCCCCCCACCCCACCCCGGCGAAAGTGCATAAACGCCAACATTTTTTTTCAAATAATTTTTTTCAACACATTTTTTGTTTCCAAATTTTTTGTCACAAAATTTTTTTTCACAAAATTTTTTTCTACAATTTTTTTGCACAAATTTTTTTTTCAAAACATTTTTTTTTTTCAAACATTTAAAAAAAAAAATTTTCAACATTTTTTTTTAAAAGTTTTTTTTCACAAAAATTTCTTTACTCCATTCTATGCAATATCAAATTAGTATTTTTCGTTACCTCCTCCTAACAACTTTTTCGGACGGGCGTTGCAAAAACTAGCGTGTGATACACGTGCGCATAGGTGATAGGTAACTCGTGTGATTGCATCATTCGCCGGAGGCTCGAAGCACTCGTCTGCGTTTACGAACTCGCTTCGCTCGTGCGCTAACCACCGACTCATTCTTGGAGCCTCCGGCTTATGCTGCAAAATTCACACTCGCACACAATCACCTATTTTGCGCACTTGTATCACAAATAACTATTTTTAGTTTCTTTGTTCATTTTCATCGAAGTTACATAGTTTTCCTAGGTATCTCGAGAAAATTCAAAAGATTTGTGAAGATTTTTGATGAGTCATCGTAAAAGTATCTAGAAAATTTGTAAGAAATTTCTTTTTAATTTTACAGGATTTTACATCTGTTAGAAGAAATGTGTTTCAGTTTAAAAGATACTAAGGAGGTTTTAAAATTTATAAAAAATTTAAAAATATTCGATAAAGTTTCAGAAATCTTTCCAAGTTTTAAAATATTTTTAATCTCTTGAAAACTTCTAAAATTTCGAAATATCTTTTAAACCTTTCTAATGTATTAAAATATTTTTAATTTTCTCTTAAAATAAATTTTTCAAAATAAAGAATAACTTCAAATATTCCTAGGAATTTTCTTAAAATTTGTTTATTATCACAAAACCTTTCAAAATCGTTAAAAAACTTCGAAATTTTATTTCAAAATATTAAAAAATCTACTTTTTAAAAAGTTTTTTTTTACATTTTTTCAAACTTTAATTAATTTTTCAAATTGATTAGAACGTTCTAAATATCTTTCAAAATGATTCCAATTTTTCCTCAAATTTTGAAAAAATGCTGCAAATTTAAAAAATCTTCCAGATTCATTCTTGAAAATGTTGGCAATGTTTGGGAATGTTTTGATAGCTTTTAAAATAAGTTTTATGAAGTAAAAAACATAAAAAAATTCTCAGATTTCTTAAGAAATTTTTTGTATTTTCTTGAAACCTTAAAAAATTATAACTTTTTTGATCGATATCTTCAAAAATCTCCATTTTATTTTTAATTAATTTTTTTTTTAAGTTTATAATTATTCTCGAAATATTTTCCAAACTTTTAAATATCTCATAAACTCATTCGAAGTTTTTCTACAATATTGTAATCTTGCGAACTTAAATAGCGTTACTTCAAAATCTTCTACAAAATTAAATTTCTTCCTTGCATCTTAAGAAAAAAAATTTATTATCCTAAAACCTTTCAAAATATTTAAAATTCTTCATAATCTTATTTAAAAGTCTTCAAAAATCTTTTTAAATTAAAAATTTTTTTAGAATCTTTTAAAAACTACGAAAACTTTAAAATATCTTGTGAAATAATTCAAAGTTTTCCTCCAAGTTTTTTAGATCCTGAAAAAATAAGCGAAAATTGTCTTACAATCTTCCAGATTTTTCTTCGACATATTTTGAATTCTTGAAAGCTTAGACTTAGGGCCGGTTCCACCAACCTCTATTAAAAAGTTAATCCTCCGTTAAACCTAGTTACGCGTTCCACCACGTTTTAGCGGCCGGTTAACTCGCGTTAACCACAGTTAAATCTAACCGGTCAAAATTGATCGGTTAAGGCGACTTAATCGTCCTCTAACCTAAAAACAGCATTGTCGTTGTGAAATATGGAGTTTTTGGAAGAAGTTCTGAGATCGTCTGATGACGAAGTCGAAAAAGATGTTTTTGAATTTATATGTGATATATTAATATATCACGAACAAAACATACACCAACATTCACTTTTTTTAGGTTAGTGTAGACACGAGCGTGGCCCAACCTTACCTGGATTTGACGCGCACGGACATATTGCTTTGCTTTCCATTCGACCGACGCGACGGGTAGCCAATCACACGAATGATTTAAAGTAAAATAGGAGTTACTTCGAAACGACTATCTGGTTAGCTAACCGCGCCCACGAAAAATGTGGTGGAACGCACAACAGGATAACCCAAGCTTAACTATGGCGTTAACTTTAACCCGCCGTCAGTTAACCACTGATTTAACCGAGTTTGGTGGAACCGGCCCTTAACTTTGTAAATAAAACCTGAATTATTTTTAAAAATTTGTACCTGTATCCATACTTTAATTTTTCTCATTTCTTTAAAAGTTTGAAAAACTTTACGAATAATAGTATGGTAGTAGTAGTATGAAACGGTGCAGTATAAAATAATTATTTTATACTTATAAACTACACTCAGAAGCGGGCGAAATAGAAAATAAG
>CAKNYM010044476.1:0-35332 GCA_932195095.1 Andricus curvator | reverse complement strand
CTATTTTATCACAATTTTTGGCTAATGTCACTATTTCTTTACTTTTCATTATAAAATATGTTTAAAATTCTTCGCTAATTGGCTACAAATTACCTAAAAGGCTGATTAGGGACCAACGAAAATTTTGAATTTCCAAGAAAAAAAACAAACTTTTAGGAAAACAGCTGAATTGTCAACCAAATAGTTAAGATTTCAACAAAACAGTAAAATTTTCTACCAAATTTGTATGATTATCAAGACAAATAGACGAATTCTCTACAAAACCGTGTCATTTTCAACCTGAAATTACTCATTTTCAACAAAAGATGTTATAGTTGATATTTCATCCAAACAAGATTTTTATTTTGAATAAAAAACAGTTACATAAAACAAAATCGACGAATTTCGAACAAAATAGTTGTATCCTTAACTGCTACATTAATTTTTAACCATACAGTTGCATTTTTAACGAAAAACTTGATTCTCTACTGAAAAGATTAATTTTTTAACAAACTGCATATATTTTCTACCAAACAGTTGAATTTTAAACTAAAAGCATTATTTTTGTATCAAAAAAGAGGATTTTTAAAGAAAACACATACATTTTTAACCAAATAGTTGAATTTTGAACTGAAAAATATCAATTTTCAACAAAAAATCGAATAGTTAAATTTCCAGGTAAAAAAATTTTATTTAATGAAAACAAAACGAATAAACAAATTTTTTGCAAGACTGTTGATTTTGCAAGCCAAAGAGACGAGTTCTCTACAAAACAGTGGTATTTTTAACCTGGAAATACTAATTTTCAACAAAAAATGTAATAGTTGATATTTAAACAAAGAAGGTTCTAATATTAAATAAAACACAGTTGAATATACACAAAAAAGATGACTATTCAACAAACTACTTAAATCCTCAACTAAAGCATATGAATTGCCGATCATAAAGGTGAATTTTTAGCAATGAAAATTGATTTTCTACCAAAAAAGACGAAGTGTCAACTAAATACGTATATTTTCTATAAAGTAGAAACCAGAAAAGATAAATTTTTAACAAAATACATAAATGTTCAACCAAATACATCAATTTTTACTAAAACAGTTTAATTTTGTACCAAATAGTTGAATTTAATACCAAATAGTGGAATTTTCAGAAAAAAAGATAAATTTGCATAGAAAAATGTAATAGTTGATATTTCACAACAAATATTTTTATTTAAAATAAAAACATACTTAAATCCTCAACTAAAATAGACCAATTTTCAACCAAACAATTTCATTTTTAAACTACGAAATTGATTTTCTACCAAAAAAGACGAGTTTAAAAAAAAACGTCATTCTTTAATCAAATAGTTAAATTTTCCAACAAATTATTTAGTTTTCGAGCCAAAAATATGACTTTTCTACAAAAAAGTTGAATTTTCATCCTGAAAATGTGAATTTTTAAGAAAAAAGTTAATTTTTAAACGAAACAGATCAATTTTTAACAAGACAGTTGCATTTTGAACCATAAAACATAAAAATTCTACAGAAAAAGATACATTTTTTTTAGACCAAAAATATCAACGTTCAACAAAATAGTTGAATTTTCATTAAAAATAAATCTGTTAGTAAAGAAAGAAACACAATTTTAAACCAGATATAAAATTTTCTAAACACAAAATATGAATTTTTAATGAAAAATTGAATAGTACACTTTTCAAGCGTAAGGAATGAACTTTCAACAAAACAAAGTTTGATTTTTTTATTGGTTTCTATTAATTCAGTTGGAATTAATTTAGGTGGAAAAATGAGTAGAAGGAAAAAGACTGTAAAGCCTGCGATAAATAAATATAAGTTTTAATCATTTATAAACCAAAGAATAGCATTTTAAATTTAAGACTACTTCTGATCTCTAAAGTGAGTACAGGGCCTGAAATTTTGTAACTTTACAAACAAATTGGTAAGACGAACATTGCTTTTTTTCTAAATTCGGTATGAAGTTCCCTATACATCGTATGATTTTTCGTAACATTATGAAATGCAAAATAAAATAATATGTTGATCGTCTAATCGACTGTTGTCTATAATTTCTTCTAATTTTCAGAGTCTTTCCAACACTGGGCTCGAACGACAACACCGCCGTATGACGAAGTTTTAATTTAAGTATGCAGAAGCGACATCCCGAGCATTCTAAGCAAATATATATATATATATATATATATATATATATAAAGAGCGACAGAGAGAGAGAGAGAGAGAGAGAGAGAGAGTGTCACAATGTCTCTATAGGTTCAAAGCAAAGAGCTGGTGCAAAGCAAGACACAGTTTCAAAGGATATCTCTGAAGAAGATGTGAATGCAGGTGAACTGCCTGAAGAGAGCCTTAATCAGTCAAAACTGAATTCCGGGAACGAGGATGAGGATGATGATGAAAAACACGTGAGCGAGCTACAGCCTCTTGATGAAGGACAGAAGAGAGTAAGGTCTTTTTTGTATGACTGCATATTTTTGTCAGATAAAGTCAGGGATTTTGAAAAAAAAATCTCGAAAGTCAGGTAATTTTTTAAAAAAGCACATTAAGTAACTGCCAAGAACAATCAGGGTTACCATACAGTCACTTTTAGACACATTTTTTCCTCAAGTCACTTTTTAGTCACTTCTTGAAGATAAAGTCACTATAGTCCCTTTTCAAAGTAAAAAGATTACTTTAGTCACTATTCTTTCAAAAAATTAACCCGCGGGTGAACCACTATTGAATTCAGGTCTATACCTATTTCTGCAATTTCTTGAATTCTTTTCAAATATTTCTGGTTATTTTGAAAGATTCTTAAATTTGTTTAACGATTTCAGTAATTCGAAGGAATATTAAAGATTTTAGAGTACTTACAACAATTCTAAGAAACTATCAACAGTCTTAAGAAGTTTCAGGGGATTTGAAAAGATCTCAAAGGGTTAGAAATATTTACGGTATTGCAAAAGATTCCAAGCCATTTTGAAGAGATTTACAAATTTTCAAGGAATTTCCAAAAATTAGAATGTTTTTTAGGAATTTAAAAATATTGTCATGTAGTTACAAAAATTTAATGTATAAGTTTGCAATATAAGAAATTATTTTATAGGATCTACATATAAGATCTTAGGATATTTTAGAAGATTCTAAAAGATTGTATTAAATTTCTCAGGATTTCAATGATTTTATGGGATTTCAAAAGCTCTCAATGTGTTTTCATAAATTTTTTAGAATTTCAGGAAATATCTTTACATTGCATGTAATTCCAAAGATTTTTTGAGGATTTTAAGGGATTTAAACAAATCTTAATGCTTAAAATTTTCTAATAATTTTCAAGAGCTTTAAAATTTTCAAAGAGATTTCACAAGATTTGAAATAAACTGGAGTATCTTAGGTTATTCTAAATATATTTCAATGTCTTAAACTGATTCCATAGGATTTTAAAGATTTCAAAGGCATACTAAAGAGATTTAAAAACCTTCGAGGGCTTCCAAAGATTTTGATGATTTTAAGGGATTTAAACAAATCTTAATGCTCTCGGAAGATATTAAACAATTTTACAGGACCTATGAGGTTTTCAAAGTATTTCCAAAATTTGAGGGAATTTTTAATTTATTTAAATAATTTAAAAATATTTAAAAGCGTTTGAAATATTTGAGGGTATTTTAGAAGATTCCAAGGTATTTTAAAGACAATCAAAAAACTTCAAGGCTTTCGAAGGATTTTCAGCATTGTAGGGGGTTTAAATAAATGTTAATGCGATTGCGAAGAATTATCTAAAATCTCGAAAGATATTGTACAATTTTACAGGACCTATAAGGTTTTCAAATATTTTTAAAAATTTCAAAAATTATATAAGATTTCCGAGGATTTCAATGTTTGTAAGGGATTTTAAAAGCTCTCAAGGTATTTTTATCAATTTCCCAAGATTTCAGGAAATATAATTTGGAATTTACCCTGAAGTATTATTAATCTATCTTGAATTCTTTTGAATACTTTTAAATTTGTAATAATTCAGTAGAATTGACCCAAATTCACTTAATTCTACCCATTTGGATGGATTTTTTTTAGTTTTTGCTCAAGTCATTCTGAGGTTTCTTAACCCTTACCTTTTATTCTCAGGCATTTTATCAAATTTGTTTTCTATTGCCTTGAATTTTTCTATACTCATTTCATACTTAGTGAATTAAATTAATTTTTGCATATTTTTCAATTGTTTTCAATTCACTTGATTTATGGTTTTAATTCAGCATGCATTTTTTTAATTCACCTTGAATTTTTATGAATTTTATCGAATGCTTCTCATTACCCATAAGTCCCTTATAATTCACGTCAATTGTAGTGAAATCAATGGACTTTTTTTAAATGATATTAAGTTTTACGAACTCATTTCAATTCTTTTGAATTTAATTTGAATTATTTTGAGGTGTTGTGAATTTATTCTAAATTATTATTATTCTTCGCTAATTGGCTACAAATCACCTGAATAGCTAATTACGGGCCATCGAAAATGTTGAATGTCCAAGCCAAAATAAATATTATTACTTCTGGAATCTTTGTCATTGAATTCATTTGAATTCTTTTTAATTCAGAGACTCTGACAGCCCTGAGAATAATAAATTAAAAATTGATCAATTTGCATTCAAAACTATTTATTCCATTTATCAAATATTCTGTATAAAAATTATTACAAGATTAGAAATTTGGTCTTTAAATATTAATTGGCAGGGAAAATCAAAATTAATAAATATTATTCAATATTAACTGTAAGTATCTTTTTGTTTAAGTTTGACTTAAGGTTAAAAACTTTAAATACCTAAATGATAATTAAAAATTGGCTTATCTGAATAGGATGAGATGCCAGTGGTCGAATGTACTTATGAAAAGTACATGTCAGGAGGCGATCTCTCATTATCAACGAATGAAAGGCTCGATATAAGAAGCGACGACGAAGGAGAAGATGTAGAATTGTAAAACTATAACAGTCTGAAAGTTTGTACCGCGGTACCGCTACCGTTACTTCTTTTTTATGCAATTTTTAAAACGTAATATTTTAAATTTTGAGAAGTCTTGAAAAAATTTGTATTTGAAAGTATTTTCAAACTTAGAAATTGTATTTCAATTGAAGCAATTCAATAAAGAATTTTACAATAATAATCTGTAAACTGTTTTTATTTGACACTATTATTAATTCTGAATTACAAAATTTGCATAGAATTTTTTTTGCTTTTAATACAACTAGTTCTTCAAAAAATGTATCACTTAAACGAAATTAATGTTATTAAATGAAAAACATAATTAATCTTTTTCATTAAAAATTGAACTACTTAGTTGAAAGTAGTTATACTTAGCCAAAAATTTATTTTATTGTGTCAAAATCTATTTCCTCGATTGAATAATTAAATATTTCGATAAAAATTAGTATTTTTTTTCGTTGAAAATAAATTTTTCCAAATACAAATTTAAACATTCCATTTTTGATTACAATTTGTTCGTTTTTAGTATAAAATTCCTCTTTTTTGTGTTGAAAATTCGTCTCTTTTGAAAGAAATGTTATTTTCCTTAAAATTCTATCATTTGGATGAAAATTAATGTTTTTGTTCGATATTATTCTTTTTGGCTTCAAAATTCAACTATTTTGTTTAAAATTCGTCTTCACAGGTTGAAACTTTCATTATTTTCTTAAAACATTTATCTTTTTTATAGAAAATAACTTTTTTGTTAACTATTTGATAAAAAAACATATTTTCGGGTTGAAAATTGAACTGTAGATAATTTATCTTTTTGGCTTCAAAATACACGATTATCTTGAAAGTTCGTCGTATTTAGTAGAAAATTAGACTTCTTGGTGGAAAATTCATCTTTACATTATTATTACCCCCACTCTACGTCTAATTAGCATATATAAAGCGCCGCATCTCTGAGGAGTTTAGTTCTAGACCTGTACTCATAAACGCAAATAAAGCGCTCGAAGTCAGAGATTGACTTCGAGCTTACACAAAAAAGTTCATTAAGCATTTTTACGCTCAACATTTTGGCGATCCTGCCAGGATTGCTCTTTCGATTTCTGTATCCACGGATACAATAGAGAAATCCTATGACGAATCCTGGAAAGGAATTCTACGGAATTCATTTAAGACGAGAAGGGTAAGACTTTTACGAAATTCACTAGAACTCCGGATCTACCTACGGGTGACCCGACAACCTGAAAAGTAGGAAAACGGTGGCTAAAAATAGATGGTGAATTGAGTAGCCGCTATACAACGTAAAACCACTGTTTTCCCGAAATTCAAAAATTAAACGAGGCCCGCAATCAGGCGGAAGACGCATCTGCGTAACAACGCTTGGAAGACCGACGACCAGTCATCGGCCAAAGCCCAAATCCAGGTTAACAACGAGGAAGTCCACGGACTCCCAGCTGCCAACCAGAAAGGATCAAGCCATCCAGCGAATTTAGAAAAAGTAAGCATTTGAATAAAAAACAAATCGTATCGAATTGCAAAGAGAATAAGTCCTCCTTGCTGTCTGAGGAAGGAGACTAACGTGAAATGAAAGTTAATTTCACGTTAGGCGAGGCGAAGTTTTGCAATTCCGGTAAGGTATACTCCTGGTGCTCCAGAGCACTGCCTTTCCTCAACAATAATAGAAACCATTACTTTGGAATCAGAGAAATTGTAGTAGACGATATCCTTGCATTCCACTGTATTAAAAGACTATACGTCCAAAGCAAACGATAACCTCGCGTATCAGATAACAGGAGCGACACCGATATTTTACGCTGGCATACGCAAAGTATTGAGATAACAACGGTGTAACTTACGCGACGGACGATACTGGCGAGACTTTTGATTCATCACATGACCTGATTCCTTTATTCCTTACGGCAATGACCTCCCCCAACAACACTCAACCCACATCGAGAGCACAATCTCCAACGCACACAGCAGCGGATTCTTTATTAACTCTGGGCCCCATTCAGCAATTGCGATTGGAAATGCAACCGTTAAGACTTGAGAATTCCAGAATGAAGGAAGAACTCGCCACACTTAACGATGAAAATCACAACAAGATACGGGAAATTAAACAATTTGCAAATAATACAGAACGTATAACGGACTACGATTCGGATCCTGACGCTCAAAAAACTGAAGTCCCTAGACGAGGCATAAGACAACAGCTCCCACGATCCACCGAGCTTCCGATATTAGAAATCAGACAGCCAATCTCTCAGCAAACTGCATTCACGAATCCACCACTACCAAGAAGTATGTGAACGGAACGACCCAATGAGCTGCCCACTAGAACAGCCCCTATAATCACTCCCCTAGCACCAGCAAAGGATATGATTAGAACGATTAAAATCCTCAATGGAACTAACGATGCCGGTATCCACGAATGGATAAAAAGCGTAAAAAGAGCTCGTTTACGCTGTGACAGTCAAGACTTACTTCTCGATTTTGTAATAGCTGAAAAATTAGAAACAACGCCGAACAAGCTATACGGCACATCTCAATAGGAAGTTACGAAGAATTATACTCAGCTTTAGAAACTATCCTCGGAATACAAAGCTCAATTGAATTGTGGAGAGCTAAATTGGACGCAATTAGACAGGGAGGAAACACGGTTCAAACTTTTAGCCTTCTTTTCAGAGACGCCTATAAGGACCTTGTGTACGCGGTACAAGCAGAATACCCTTCCGGAACGAAAAGGAAAATGGCCCTAGAGATAGAAGAGAACAGCGCGATCAAAAGTTTCATAATGAATTTAAGAGACGATATTTCGTCACAGGTTAGACCAATGAAACCCACCACACTAACAAAAGCCCTGCAAGAAGCACTGGAAGCGGAAGCTTGGCAGAGAGAAAAAAATAAAGATAGAATACTTAGACAAAGGCAAGTGCCTAGACAACCTACTAAATTCCAACCCCGACCAATAACAACTAGACCTTCAGCAAATACCACACCCCAACAGGCGAGAGTACCAAACTCGAATTTCCCACTAAGCAAAAGATTAAAGATGTCCTGCCATAAGTAAGGAAAACCTGGTCATTTGGCATTCCAATGTTTTTCAAAATCCCAAAATTTTCAACTGGGACATTTCCAGAAAAGACTACCGGAAGTAAAAACTATTCAGGAACATCAGGAACCCCAAGAAGAATGTTTAGAAAGGGAGGAGATGACAACGGAGGAAATCCAGGAGCACAAAAATTACGAGGACCAAGCAGAATATCTAAATTATCCGGAAAATTACAATCAATACATGGAAGAAAAAGAAGCGACTGCTCAATATACAAATTATTAGTAAATAGCGTAGCAGCAATCAACATAATTAACAGAAACCATTTACAACCCGACCAAGAAACCTTTAAGTTTAATAAAAAATTCTCAATGGGAGACGATCACCACGAAACTACGGAAGCCACTTATTTGCAGTATATTGAAAAAAAAAAACTATTCCACATAGTAGAAGAAAACTTCCCATTATTAGAAGATGGAATAATATACAATAATAATATACAAACCAGGAGACACAGTAAAAATCATTAACAATACTAAGTATAACAAACTAGACCCCTCTTGGAAAGGCCCTTTTGAAGTTATTGACTACATTGACAATAATAATTTACGAATAAGAAATAAGGACAAAATTATCCGAATTCATATCAAGCAGACAATGGCAGAAATAGTCTGTAACAAGAAATGCACACCTTATTATAAAGTCCAATTGGTTCGGAGTCGATACAATAGACTAGCTAGTAAAAAAATATATCCTACACAAGTTATTAGGCAAACAACGTCAAAAAAGAGGATTAGCGAATTTTCTGGGTGATATATCCAATACTCTGTTCGGAACATTGAGCGAATCCGACATGAAACAAATTATCACCGAATTGGATACAATTCATACAGATAAGAAAAACATAGCTAGCATCCTGTCAAATCACACAAAAATACTTAAATTAATCTTAGACTCCTCGTCAACGGACCATACATGGATAGCTGCCAAAGAGAATACCGACAGACAGTTTATGAGAAACATCACCTTCGGGCTGAATGCTGCAACAAAGAATATTTTTGTCAAATCAAAATTAGTATTAGCAGCAATACTATTAGATGAAACAAACGAGGATATTGAAACAGCGATCAACGCCATAAACGACGGAAAGCACGGGATAGTACATACCCAAATTTTAACACCAAAGATGTTGAAAGAAACCATTAGAGAATTCGAGACAACTCAACGTACGCGCTACCATTTTGACAATGAAGAAGAAAACTACCAACACATTATAGACATCAGTACCCTCTCTGTAGCAGGAATCCAAGGCCTATTTACATACATACTGGAGATACCGGTAATTGAGAAAGTAGAAGGTTACTTGCAAAGAATAGTCCCTATGTCGATTAAAGTAAATAAAGTCCACATATCAATAGTCCCCGACTACGGCATGATCATTAAATACCGAGACTCTTACGTACCAACCGACAGGCAGACCATTGACAAATGTAAACAGATAGATGTATATAAAATATGTAGAAGAAACCAACCTAATGTCATGTTAATAGATAGCGAATCGTGCGAAGCCAGTTTACTTAGAAGATACTCAGAAAACAAATGTAATCAGTCACCTTACCTATTACACAAGGAAACTTTCATACATATAATAAATGGTTATATTATAGTACCCTCCAAACCATTAGACTTAGACATAATTTTCGAAGATTCAGTTAAAACAGAAAAAATTTCGGAACCCCAAAAACTTACAGGATTTGGATGCAAAGTTGACAACAGCTACGAAACCCTAGAATTAGAAAAATCATATGAAATTCATATGACGCAATGGCTAAATGTAACATACGAGATAAATTTTGAACAAAGAGACATTGACAGGTTAAAACCAAAATTAGTACAACTTCCAAAAGAAATATCACACGAAGAACTTAAGCAAGCCAGAATTAGCCTAGACGACACCGAAAATAACCTGCATACTATTGCCACCCACAGAAGGCTCAGTACTTGGAAAGAAACTATTTTAGAATGGTTACAATATTTAGGTTACGCCGCTTTAGCACTAGGAACTCTGTATACTTTAGGTAAATTAGGCATCCTCGATTGCATAAAGGGATGCTTACCGAAAACAATAAAATTATTCAGTAATAGATATAAAGTAGTCCACCAATCCCCTATTGTAACGTACCAAACCCAACCAACTCCCGAATCATTGTCAAAGTACGAAACATTAGCATAGTTCAAAAAACCATACCTTTAAAGATAAAAAACAAAACTCAGAGACTAAGTTCAATCTAAGAAGGGATTGTTACGAGCTGACAATTAGCGCCACTCTACGTCTAATTAGCATATATAAAGCGCCGCCTCTCTGAGGAGTTTAGTTCTAGACCTGTACTCATAAACGCAAATAAAGCGCTCAAAGTCAGAGATTGACTTCGAGCTTACACAAAAAATTTCATGAGGCATTTTTACGCTTAATATAGTTATATTTTGTAAAGAATTTGTCTTTTATAGTTGAATTCGACTGGTTGAAAACTGTTTTTTTTTTCTTTGAAAATTAATTTTTGAAACTGAAAATGTAACGATTCCATTTAATCTTTTTTGTTGAAAATTCATCTTTTTGTTTAGGGATTCAATTAGTTTGTTGAAAATTCGTCTTTTTCGGTTGAATTCGGTTGCTTTTGATTTAAAATTAAAATCTTCTTTTTTTTTTGGTGAAAATATAACCTATTACATGTTTCATTGAGCATTCATTTTTTGGTTGAAAAATGAACTAATACATGCTGTTTAAAGTTGAACTATACTTTGTAAAAAATCTTCTGATCGGTTATCATGACATACAATAAATTATGAGCCATGTTAACCAAAAAATCTTCTGATCGCTTAACATGACATATAATTATATGTCATATATGTTAGGCGATCGCAAGATTTTTTCACAAATTAAAACTCAATTAGGTACAAATGCCATTAACAAATTTTTTGAAGTATAATGTACAATAACGTACGTTACTTTGCATTATAAAGTTACTTAAGGGGTCATTCTACTATCTCGGCAAAAAATATAAGGTGATTTTCAAGAATTTTTTTCTCAACAACTACTTTATATAATTGAATGAAATTTTCAGCCTTTATTTATGCTGTCTCAAAGTTCACAAAAACAATCTTTTCACATAAAATTAGTATTCACTTTAGGTATTATTTAACAATAAACAAAGTGTCTAAAAAAAGGCATGTCCACTGCGCGCACGATATCTCCAGTCAGCATCATCTGAAACAAATAAATCAGAAATTTTCTTTCTTAGTATGACCATATCTCTGGAATGACGGAGCGGATTTTTTTTATTTTGCAAAATAACAAAATGGGGGCAGTTTAAACAACAAATTTCCAAAAATCGTGTTTTTTTGCTGTTTTTTTGTTATCTTAACTATGATGAAATTAAAAAAATGTTAAACCGCTTGGTCACTCTGTAGATATTTATGTTTAGAATGAACGTAGGAAATTTTAAAGTAATCGTGTGAAAACTTTTTGAGAAATCGTGCGCGCAGAGCGCAAAAACGTTGTTTCGAGAAAAACGCGTTTAAAGTTTTCGGAACATGAAAATTGTAAGAAAAAGTTACTTACACTTAATCAGCGATCCCTGCTCCATATAATATTCCTTCTGCTTGTTTGAATGAATCCTCCTGATTTGATAATCGCTTTCACTTTATATCTAACATTTTCACTAAACGAAACAACGCTATGATGTTTATAAGCACTGAGCTCTCTACGCGCTTTTGCTCCAAGCTCTCAAAAGTATAGAAAGACTACGAATTTCTGTGTGAAATTTTGATAAGATATTTCTGAATATATAAACTGTCGAAAAATCTAAAAAAAAATCGATTTTTCAAAAGTGAGATAGTAGAATAACCACTTAAAAATTGTATTTCGTTGACGGTACCGTTTACTTCTTGAATTGAGTAACGCGCGTTGCCATGTTACCGTTATTGATAGAAAAATGTAACGTTCCGAGTAACGCGTGTTACTATCGAACATTGAAGCTGTGTAAAAGTTAACTCTAGCTTTCCACGTTTTTTAGCATTTCGTTTAAATGAGTGCCAATAAATATTTGCACTTTATAAGCAATGATAATGACTGTCATTATTTCAGTCAAAATAACACACGACTCACACACGATTCTCTCTTCAAAGAGATTGAAAAAGATTGCAACTCGTAGTAGAAAGATAGAGTAAGGGATAGAAAAAAATAAGAGTCTCGGCCACAAAAGGATAGAGAAAGAGATTGAAAAAGATTGAAATTCGTAGTAGAAAGATAGACTGAGGAATGAAAAAGATAAGAGTCTCGGCCACAAAAGGATAGAGAAAGAGATTGAAAAAGATTGGAATTCGTAGTAGAAAGATAGACTGAGGGATAGAAAAAGATAAGAGTCTCGGCCACAAAAGGATAGAGAAAGAGATTGAAAAAGACTGAAATTCGTAGTAGAAAGATAGACTGAGGGATTTAAAAAGATAAAACACTCGTTCACGAAAGAATAGAGAAAGAGATAGAAAATGATTTACATTCGTGGTAGAAAGATAGACTGAGGGATAGAAAAAGATAAGAGACTCGTTCACGAAAGGATAGAGAAAGAGATAGAAAATGATTTATAATTCGCGGTAGAAAGATAGACTGAGGCATAGAAAAAGATAAGAGACTCGTTCACGAAAGAATAGAGAAAGAGATAGAAAATGATTGACATTCGTGGTAGAAAGATAGACTGAGGGATAGAAAAAGATAAGAGTCTCGGCCACGAAAGGATAGATAAAGAGATAGAAAAAGATTGAAATTCGTAGTAGAAAGATAGAATGAGGGATAGAAAAAGATAAGAGACTCTTTCACAAAAGGATAAACAAAGAGATTGAAAAAGATTGGATTTCGTAGTAGAAAGATAGACTGAGGGATTAAAAAAGATAAGAGACTCGTTCACGAAAGGATAGAGAAAGAGATTGAAAAGGATTGAGTTTCGTAATAGATAGATATAGACTAAGGAATTGAAAAAGATAAGAGTCCTCGGTCACGAAAGATAGAGAAAGAGATAGAAAATGATTGACATTCGCGGTAGAAAGATAGACTGAGGAATAGGAAAAGATAAGAGACTCGTTCATGAAAGGATAGAGAAAGAGATGAAAAATGATCGACATTCGTGGTAGAAAGATATACTGAGGGATAGAAAAAGATATGAGTCTCGGCCACAAAAGGATAGAGAAAGAGATTGAAAAAGATTGAAATTCGTAGTAGAAAGATAGACTGAGGGATTGAAAAAGATAAGAGACTCGTTCACGAAAGAATAGAGAAAGAGATAGAAAATGATTGACATTCGTGGTAGAAAGATAGACTGAGGAATAGAAAAAGATAAGAGCCTCGGCCACAAAAGGATAGAGAAAGAGATTGAAATAGATTGAAATTTTTAGTAGAAAGATAGACTGAGGGATAGAAAAAGATAAGAGTCTCGGCCACAAAAGGATAGAGAAAGAGATTGAAAAAGATTGAAATTCGTAGTAGAAAGATAGACTGAGGGATTGAAAAAGATAAGAGACTCGTTCACGAAAGGATAGAGAAAGAGATAGAAAATGATTGACATTCGTGATAGAAAGATAGACTGAGGAATAGAAAAAGATAAGAGTCTCGGCCACAAAAGGATAGAGAAAGAGATTGAAAAAGATTGAAATTCGTAGTAGAAAGATATACTGAGGGATTCAAAAAGATAAGAGACTCGTTCACGAAAGAATAGAGAAAGAGATTGAAAATGATTGACATTCGTGGTAGAAAGATGGACTGAGGGATAGAAAAAGATAAGAGACTCGTTTACGAAAGGATAGAGAAAGAGATAGAAAATGATTGACATTCGTGGTAGATAGATAGACTAAAGGATATAAAAAGATAGATACTACTGCAGTCAGTGGATAGACAGAGGGATAGGGAAAGATAACGTTTTAGGGATGCAAAGTGTCCCAGTCAGAGAGATAGAATAGTTCTATCTTTTCCAATCCCCCAATTTCTATCTTTTTCAGTCTTTCTACTTTCAGCAGGGTCTTTAACTTTAACTGACATATATGTGCCTGGCCCCGAAGAAAAATGTGCTTTGTTACCATTAGAAACATTGCACTTTTCCACACTTTCTCCTATCTTATAATCTGATTTTTTTACTTGTACCAACTGTATACTGACGATTAAAAGCACCTACTCTATTTTGAGTCTTAGGACACGGCATTCTTGCTTTATAGAATAAAGTTTATTTCTATATGCCTAAGAAATATTTAGCTAGATACAATTTTCCTAGTCCGAAAGCTTTTGTCTAGCCCGGGGAATTACATCATAAGAAACATTATTTGCTCGGGCAGATAATATTCGACTAAGCAGAAGCTATTTTCCTAAAATAAATATTTGCCTGCGACATGTGTGATAAAAAAAGGTACTATAGAATACTGCCATCCCAAATTCAATCGCAGCATCTACAATTCGGATGAGTCACCTATCACTTTACGAAGCTTCAGAAAAAAATGAACGCTATCATTGCCGTTTATATGTATGCTCAGGTGACAATATCCATGTTGTAATCAACATGGAATCCCGCAAAGAATTTCATGTGCGGGAATTGACATGATTTCGTGCCATAAGGTAAAAATCCAAATGGAAATTTTCAACCTTCCACGTAGGCATTTATGATTTTTTTTTCGAAAATTTGGTAAAAAGTGACAGGTTGAGACTCATCTGAAACGCAGATACTACGATTGAATTTGGGAAAGCAAAATAACAGAGAGCAGGTTTGGTAAATAGCTGATAGTTGAAATAAGAAATGAAAATCAAAGAAAACGCGGTTTAAAACTGCATGGTTTGATATTTTCTTACAATGTGCGGAAAGATTCTGAACATGACCTGTATTCTAAATGCCTAACGTAACTAAATGAAGTATTGATTTTCAGTAATTGAATTAACTCTTTAAGCTATTATAGTTCTCGTAGTGAACCGCAAGCATGGCTGACGGTAAGAGTTTCTACTCACAGATAATAATTGCAGACTGACTAAAAAAATATTTAATACTAAAATGAAATAAAATTTATGTCATTAAATTTAGTAGAATAACTTTCATTCCTAAGATATTGACCGGAAACTAAAATTGTCGATTTTGTTTTTTAGTTTTCCACTTAAAATTAAAATGTTTTTTTAATGGTTTCTTTCATTGTAATTTATATATTTTTATGTAACGCAGGTATTTGCTATATGCTTTATCAGCCCCTCATTAGTTCTAAAAGTAGTTGTTTACACGACAGAGGGGCGGACTGTACGATCAGTAGTCTATATACTGCCGTCCCAAATTAAAAAGTTATATCTTCATTTTGGATGAGTCACCTGTCACTTTACCAAACTTTAGAAAAAAATCATAAAAACCTTCTTTGCCGTGTATGTTTGTGAACCTGTATTTTATATCTCATGTTGGAAAATGTTTGTTCATAAATCTTAACGGCAAGGAAGGCGCTTATGATTTGTTTCTAAAGTTTGGTAAAGTGACAGGTGACTCATCCAAAATGCAGATACGACTTTTGCATCTGAGACGACAGTATAATATTCCTAGAAGTATTATAGGCTCATAATCGTACTGCACGCATGCGCATTCGCTGTCGCTCCGTGTGTAACGGTAAATCCCCTTCCGGTCCCAGTGGGATACACTGGGACCGGAAGGGGATTCACCGTTATTGTTATTATTAAAACCAAATATCTTATAAACCGTAAGTGATAGATAAAAAAGGATTTCAGTTTTAAATATTAATAACATCTTTTAGGATAGTATATACGGTAGTAAAAATAAAAAAATGGCATCCATTTTTACCTATCTTACGGTTTACGAGATATTTGTTGTTAAAAATAACAATAACTGTAAGTTTCCATCAGGTCCCAGTAGGACGTTCCTGTTCGGTGCTATAAGAATTGCTAATCGTATCTTTGTTACATGAAGTATCCATCAGTCTCAAAATGCTTACGTAATACTTCAATAGCCCCTATCTGAAAACACTAGTTAGCAAAAAACTTTGGTTATTCGGGAAATTTTAAATGCAGGTGTAAGAATATGTTTCCAAATTCGTTAGAAAATACACGGTATATTCATGAAAATTCAAAAGAATGAAGGCTAATGAAATCAGGTTTTTACCTCAAAAAGTAAATCTCTTTTTTTTCGAAAATACTACAATTCATCATGTTTTTGGGAGTCTGCAGAAGTATTTTTTCACATAGAAGTGTGTCTACAGAGCGAAAAAATGGTCCCAGTGGGCATCAATTTTGGCGACGTCTTTGCGACATTGTTACGACATCTCTGCGATGATTGTACGACATCCTATGTCCATGTCGTTAGGATGTATTTACGATATAGCAAAGACGTTGTACGACTTGACAGTGTCTTTCGACATCGTAAAGACATCTTAACGACATGGACATAGGATTTCGTAAAGTCGTCGTAAAGATGTCGTAAAGACGTCATCAAATTTTGTGCTCACTGGGTGGCTCATTTAATTTTTTTACAGAAAATGCCAATTCCGAATTGTAAATTGAACATTCAATTTAATTTAGAATTGGCATTTTACGTAAAAGGAATTACGATGAACAATTTTTGTGCTTTGCAGACGCACTTATATTTGAAAAATGAGTTTCGTAGACTCCCTAAAAAATTATTAATTTTAGTCATTGTTGAGTAAAATGACGAGGCTAAATTTTGTGATTAGAACTAGGTTCCATCAGCCTTCAAAAATTAAAATTACAGCTCTACTAAAAACGTAAAAATACTGTTTCGGTTGGATGTGAAGTATGTTGTTATACAAAGAAAATTAAGTGAATCGTAAACGGATTTTCGCATTTATCCTGGATATAGCGAAAGGTAAAGAAGAATGTTAAGGAGCTTGTATTAACCACATGGTCTATTTAAGAGGGCCATATTTGTCTTCATAGGGTAAATGGGAAAGAGGGAGGGTGGGTTAAAAAGTGATTGAAATTTGGCCCTGTGGTTTATGCAAGGTCCATTAATAGAAAAGTTTTAAAATTTAAAGCAGTTCTACAAAAAGATTAATTACTACAGGGTGTCCCGGTACTCAAGGTACATTTGTATATTTTTGAATTCCTCCTAAAAAATGAAGTCGAAAATAATAATAAAAATTTGTCGTTAAGTTAATAATTAATAAGTGATTAACAATTCAAGATTAACCAATCAGAAGCACGCGTTAGATGGATGGCAGTTAGGGTAGGGTGGGGCAAGATGAGCATAGTTGTGTTTTTCACGTCAGTATTTAAAATCTGTTAATTTATTGCTTGAAAGTAAGTCGTTATATATATTCCAAAAACAGTTTTAATTGTAATTTTGCCAATATAGAGGTAAATAAAAAAGTATATGCGGAATTAGAAACGAAAATGAAAAAGTAGTGCGCTTGGCTCATATCGCCCCATGCCTGGGGCGGGATGAGCCACTTAATTAAATGACTTATTATATATTATTTATAAGTAAGAGTACTGTTAAGTTAGAGTATTATGAAACAAAAACATATGTTACACATATTTTTCAAACATTTTACGAAACATTTAAAGTATTTAACGTTAAAATGATGCGATACTTAAGCCTAACCTCTACCGTAACTAACTCTATAAAACAGTGAATAGAAATACGATTTATATCTGCATATCTTTTAATAATTGTATTACAGAAATTAATATAACCATTTTTCGACTTACCCGTGTACATTGTCTCAGTAAAAGTTAAATTCGACAGTAAGAAAACTGCCAAATACTAGACTGGTCTACTACATGACGCTGAATTTCATATATACTGAGGTTTTAAGCTGTTTTTAAAATATTTTTGCCGTATTTTGCAACCACAACCATATTTTTTCATTTTTATAGCATTTTACGAGTTTTCAAACAAAGTTACTTAAGAAATATACCAGAAGAACAGTGCTCTCTTCTGGTTGCCAGCAACACATATTATTTTCTAATACAGACCTATAACAGTGCAGCTGTCAAACTTTTTCTTCGCATTTTTTTCGATAAGATTAGTATTTTATACGTTTGCACCATAATTAACACACTGTACAATCTGATACAATGAAACATTGCATCTTAACCTACTGACTGCTACACAAGAGGTTAGGTTAATGCACAGGAAGAGGTGGCTCATTCCGCCCCATATGACACTTGCAAGTAAAATCAAAATTTCGCCTATTTCTGTTTTACAATTATATAAAAATCTGTTGAAAACTTAAGGTTTAATAAATAAGCTATCTAAATAACCACTGGAAAAACATCTAATATGTGATTTTGTGTGATTCTTGGACTTTCTAAACAAATGCAAAATAGCAGAATACAAGTCTTGAAATTTTTACTTTAGTTTTTTCAAAATGTATTCAACATTAGGCCAAAACTTTTTAAAAAGAAGTTTGATAACGTTCTTCCTGATATTAGTACAAAGAACAGTTACAAAATAAATCATGGCCTGCGAGAAAATTGAGTGTCTCATCTTACCCCCTATGCTCATCTCGCCCCACCCTACCCTAATGTGCCATTGATCAGTGTGTGCACAAAAAAGCCTGAAGCCGTGTAGTTTTAAATTTGCAGGAGGTTGTGAATGGCAATGGTGCAACTTCACACGGCAACAGCGCGACGAGATATTAAATCATGGAAAATATCTTTTCCTTTGGAATACACGTTAAATTATTTTTTATCACACTGCCATCATAAGTGCGATTTTAGGTACTGCGAACGATACCTACAATAGCGCTTTTTAGCATAGGCTGTAAAATTTTTACTTAAGGTACTTAGGGTATTTTAGTATCGACTTCTTACCCCACGTGCATTACCAGACTCCGTCTCTGGAACCTCTCGGGTTTTCAGATTAGGACTCTATGCAACCTATTCGTACTTATGATTGACTGGTGTGATAAAAAATAGTATGTGACACTCGGCCCGAAGTGTCACTTTGCCTCGTGTAAATTGCAGTACACGGCCGAAAAAGTGTCACTTGGGGTCCTCGTATCTCAAATAACTATTAACTTCTTCGAGTACGCCAGAGCCTAAAATTATGGCCACCGAGTTTATGTCCTTCCGAGAATTCCTACCGCGGCGGTTTCGACTTGAGAGTAGACCCCTCGGGGTCGAGAGACTGTTTACGTTTAGACTGCCTAAACTTACGTCCCATTACCACTGCAAGCAATGCCCGGAACCGGTCATACTCTCAGGCTCTGGTGTATTTTGAATCCTGTAGAATTTAAACAAATTTTTAGAATTCGCTTGTACTTCTTGGAACTCTTTTGAAATTTTTTTTTAAATTCTTTTAAAATCTTAACAATACACCATGAATTATTTGGAATTTCTCCAAGTCTTCTGTAATCTCTAAATTCTTCTAAATTTTCTGAATTATTTTGAAATACTTGAATTCTTTTAAATTCTCTGAATTCTTTTGAATTTTTTTAAATCTTTTGAATTCTCTGAATTCTTTTGTATTCTGTTAATTCTTTTAAAATTCTTTTAAATTCTGTGAATTCTTTTGAATTTTCTGAATTCTGTCAATTCTTCTGAATTCTCTGAATTCTTACAATCTTCTGAATCCTAAGCTGTTCTGAATTTGTTGAATTCTCACATCACTGATTTTCTAAAAATGTTCTTTAATTATCTTGAAATCATTAGGATACACATTGAGTTAGTTTCAATTCTTCTGAATTCTTCTAAATTCTTTCAATTCTTTTGAATTCTCTGAATTATTTCGAATTCTCTGAATTCTTCAAAATTCTTTGAATTCTTTAAATTGTTCTGAATTATTTGAATTCTTCTGAATTATTTATTTTCTTTTGAATTCTTTGAATTCTCTTAATTTTTTTTTTAATTTTCCGAATTCTTTAAACTGAATTCCTTGAAATCTCATAAGATCACTGCATTTTTTTACGTTTTTTAATTATCATTTTTATATCAACGGCCATACCACGCTGGAAACACCAGTTCCCGTTAGATCACTGAAGTTAAGCAGTGTTGGGCGCGGTTAGTACTTGGATGGGTGACCGTCTGATACTACTGCGTTGCTGTTGGCGGCCGTGGGTGTGGTGAGCCCACACTTGTAGTTATTTACTACAAGAAACTATCCACCTAGAAACACTACCCGAATCGGGTAGTGTCACGCTTACCCCTAGAGGCTCGCCGAAAGGGAAATAGCTTAATGGTATATATATATGACATCATTAGAATATACATTGAGTTAGTTGGAACTCCTTCATATTTTCTGAATTTTTTAAATTATATTAAAACCTTTAGAATACGAGTTGAATTATTTTATCTTCCTTCGAATATTTTGAATTCTGTAGAATTGAAATGAATTCCACCCAAATTTTAATTGTGAATTCTTTTGAACTCTGTGAAATATTTTGAATTCTCTGAATTATTTTTAATTTTTCTGAGCTCTTCAAACTGTTATGAACCTCTTGAAGTTTCACGAAACAACTGAATTCTTTTTACGTTTTTTATTTATCTTCAAATCATTGGAATACATATTAAGATACTTTGAAATTCTTCAGACTTTTTGAATCTTCTGCATGCTCTTGAACTCTTTAGAATACACACAGAATTATTTTAAGTTCCGCCGAGTATGTTGCATTTTGTAGAATTGAAACGAATTCTTAGAATTCACTTGTACTCCTTTGAATTCTCTTGAAGTTTTTTTGAATTCTCATAAAATCTTCACATTTCACCATGAATTATTTTTTATTTGTACAAGTCTTTTGTATTATCTGAATTCTTTGAATTCTTTTGATTTCTATAAAATATTTTAAATTCAATTAGTCTTTCGAATTCTTTTTAAGTTTTCTGAATTCTCTTAACATCTTCAGAATACGCGTTCAATTATTTTGACTTCCTTCAAGTATTTTGAATTCTGTAGAATTCAAATGCATTCTTAGAAGTCAAATGAATTTCAAAATATTGTTAATTTTCGTAAAATCTTTGCAATACAACGTAAATTATTTTGAATTATTCCAAATCTTTTGCATACACTGAAGTCTCTCAAATATTTTGAATTCTCTGAATTCTTTTAAAACCTCTGAATTCTTTTGTATTATCTGAATTATTTTCAATTCTCTGATTTTTTTTAATTTTCCGAACGCGCGGTTTATGAATTCCTAGAATTGCTGGCCCAAGCAGTTTCTCAGCACGAAGGGAGAGAGGCGGTTTCGACTCACGCCTCGGAAGGGACGCAGTGCATGAGTTATCAGTCGAGTATATTGCGCAATATTATGTAAACGGTTCAGGCGGCCCTGACTGTTTACGTTTCGATACTCGCCATTTATGAACAAGGCTATTTGCAGGCAACCCCCGACACTGTTCATGAACTGAGAGTCTGGTGTATTTTGAATTTTTCTGAACTCTCTAAACTGTTCTGAATTTTTGGAATATTCAAGAGACCACTGAATTCTTTTAATGCTTTTTAGTTATCTTGAAATTATTAGAATAGATCTAGAATTAGGTTGAACTTATTTATATCTTTTCAATTCTCTGAATCTTTATAAATTCCTCTCAAACAATTGAATTACCTTCAATTCTTTTATTTTCTTATTTCTATTGTAATTCAATTGTAATTAGCCAATTAATCGTACCTCACTGGTACACGAATGTACGAAAAATTTCCGATTTTTTTCATGGGGTTTTCAGTAATTAACGAACCTAATTATAAGCGTCGTTCAACGTAGTCTACCAGGATCTTCGTCTCAGATAAAAATTCTACCCAAAAAAAAGTATCATGTAAATTTTTGATACATGCATGCCAAATGAAAAACCGATTCAGTCCCAATTAGATGATTAATCATTGCAATCATTCATTTAATCGTTTAACTTATGTTTTAAAAATCATTTGGATAGTTTTTCCTTCAAGGAACCAAACAGGCAGGGCTTCTTTTTGGTGCCTGATTAGAATTATTGTTGCTGATTACTAAAACCTCTAGGTTTATGAAAATAATGCATTAGTTCCGACAGCATGATTGAAATTAATGTTTTAAAAGTATTTTAGGTAGTTTTTCAAACATGGATGACAACAAAGTCTCATTTTGACAAATATTTTGGTTTCTTTGAATCAAAGAAATATTGAGATAACTAAAAGAAATATTAATTAAGTGAAAGAGATATTTCTTTTGTATAAGGGGGTTGGTACAATTATTTCAATAGAACATGTCTTTAGTCGAATGAAGCAATTTGTTCACTTAATGATTAATTTATTTACTTGGAAGATATGTTTCTTTTGGTACATACAGTGAAGTGATTCATGTCCAATAAACATTTCCTTCAAGTGAAGTAATATATTTTTGAAATAACTTCATACGCCATTCGTTCGAAAAAATATTTTGGTAAAATCCTTTATTTTACCGAGTAGTTTAGAACATATGCCGCCAGGTGCGCAGAGTTTATCGTCTCGCAATAGAAATGGATTCTCCAGTCTTTAAGTTAGGGCTCATGTCGCGCCTCAATCCTATTATTTATTAATAGACACTCGAGTTAAAACCTGAATATGGAATCCTAATTTACAAAATGTTTATCAGACCAATCATAACTTATGCCTGTACAATTTGGGGAGATGCGTCAAAAAGAAACATCAATCATATCCAGATCATAGAAAATAAATTCCTCAGATGTATCACAAAAACCCCTAGATATATCAAGAACTCTGTCCTTCACAGAGAATTTCAATTACCTAATTCTATGAATCTGCATCATTATCGCCTTTTAAACATATTTCCCCTCTAGGGAAATATAATTTTGATCCGCTACGCAAGCACGCGATGCAAAAAGACTTCCTCATGAAATAAGTCAACCAGCGACTTTCATTTTCGACCCCTTCACCCCCTTCCCTCTCTTCTTCTTTAATTTTCTTTCATAAAATAAATAAGCAGATGTCGTGGTTATTTCACGCTTGCGGGCTTTTTTCCCACATATAATAAACGTCACTTTAAATTCCAGTCAACTCAAACTTCTTTCAGATTGTGTAATAACTTCCGAACGGGTAACGCACAAGAACTTCTTCCGGTTCGATCATTTTTCGGGGAGATCACTTATCGTGGGTGATCGACTGGCGCAGCTTCGCAAGGGGGTGATGGTTTGGGTCCCTTCATCTCCACCCCTTTTTTTTACCATTGATATAATCTGAAAAAATGTGGTGATTGGTGCTTGTTGGTCTTCCTAAGCATTGGCCGTGCTTGGAATTTCTTTGTCTACTCCGCGAGAACGAAAATAAATATATTATTATAAATTATAATCATTATAATTGCATGACATATGTTTTTCATTAATGGGCCGGCTTAATTTTTGTATTTCAACTATTCAAATTTTTTAAACAATAGAGGAATTTTTTTATTTGAGTAAATTGTTCTTTAAATCAATATTAATATTTGATCAACTCTGTTAGGTATTTATTCTGAACAAAATGTCACATCTCAGAAACAAATAAATATTTATTTCCGTTAAACAAAATTTGTTACAAAGAAATGTTTATTTCACCTTGAAATACACTCATTTCAATCAAGGAATCATACACTTGGTTCAAAAAAGCTTTTACTCAGTTCGAGTTATATTTATTTGTATGTAATAATTATCTTCTTGTACTTAGGCCATACTTCTTTACATTACGGAACTCACCTATCGTATCAAATACTCATTTATTACATTTAACAACAAAGCTATTTCGCTCAACCAATATTTCACAGTGTCAAGTAAATACTTCTTTGTATTAATCATTGCGTTTCTTAGATCCAAACAAAACATTTCTTT
The DNA here is from genome assembly GCA_932195095.1 of Andricus curvator. Taxonomy (NCBI): domain Eukaryota; kingdom Metazoa; phylum Arthropoda; class Insecta; order Hymenoptera; family Cynipidae; genus Andricus; species Andricus curvator. Next base: position 11,542 of record CAKNYM010044476.1, on the reverse strand, counting down.
AAACTGAAGGAATATTTCTTCAGCCACATTCGGCTCTATCATCTCTATGAATCAAAGGAATTTTATTTGATTCAAATGAGTTTTTTTTTGCAGTGTACGTTTGACGACACTTTTAATTAGGTTCGTTAATTCGTGAAACCCCCAAGAAAAAATAAGTTGGATATTTTTCGTACATGCGTGTACCAGTGAGCTATAATTTATTAGCTAAAGTAGATGAGTAGGCTGCGCTCTAGATGTAGATTCCTACCCTGGCGAAAGTATCGGATAGGAATTCCTTCCCAACCAATCCGAATCATTCCGGAATGTGTATCCGAACCAATCCGAGTCAATTCGAACCAATCCGAAAAAAGTTCTACATTTCGTTTGACCCAAATCGTTTAAAAATTAATGCGGCACAAACCGGTTCAATCCGAACTCCAAAACGAACCAATCCGTACCAATCCGAACGAAAGTTTCAATCCAAATGAATCCGAATCAATCCGAACTCGGATTGATATACACTGAATTTTCCATCCGAATGAATCCGAGTTCAGATTGAATTGGATTCATTCGGATTGAAAATCGTTTTAGGTCAATCCAAGTTCGGATTTATTCGGATTGAAAATTTTGTTCGGATTCATTCGGATTAGAAGTTCGGATTGAACCGGATTGAGTCGGATTAATTTTTGACCGATTTGGATCGAACGTAATGTTGAAATTTTTTCGGATTGGTTCGAATTAACTCGGATTGGTTCGGATACAGATTCTGGAATGATTCAGATGACTTCGGATTGGTTCGGAAGGAATTCCTATCCGATACTTTCGCCAAAGTACCTTACCGATATCGAGAAGCTTCTAACCTGTAGTGGTTCATGTTCGTGCTAAGTTTCTAGAACATTCCTGATGATGTCATAGAATAATATTGTGCAATTATGAATTCATGTAAACAGCTTTAAGGTTATTTCTTATCTCAATTGAGCATTTCAAGTAAATACTTTCAAGGTTAAAATTTTGCTCCATCCTTGGATTTTCTACTGCGTCATATAGTTATGAGAAAAATAAGGATGATTTATTACTTCCGTCTAGATAAATGTTTAATTAATGTGCAAAAGGTGCAGGTGTAGACCTATAGGTAAAATTTGATATGGAGGGCTATGTATGACATCCAATTTTGTCTATATAAATTGGATTTATTGCTTCCTTATAGATAACATATTTGACTGAAAATTTCTCTCTTTATTTATTTAGTGCGCAAATAATTCATGAAAAACATTCTTCTGCAGTCTAGAAACTTCTATAACTTAAAGATAAAGAGGTAGATATATTACTATTAGAGAACATTCTACAGTTGTAGTGGTTCATGTTTGTGCTAAGTTTTTCTAGAACATTCTTAATAACGTCATCAAATTATACTGCGCAATTTCTGAAAAGAATTTTTCGTAAACAAGTTCAGGTTTATTTTAACGACGCATTACATTTTGCGTTGCAAAAAATTATATCCGAAACGTGTTTATTATTTTAATGTACAACGTTCTAGAACTTTGTTGCATCATACAATTCAATACTGCGCAAAAGTCTCCAGAAATTTGGTAAAGGGGGTAGGCGTCAAACTTTAACGAGGATATGTAATACTTTGCATAATGAAAAAAAGTGAAGCAGCGAAAAAATTGATTTCTCAAAACTAAACAAAATTTCCATCAATAACAATTTCCTTCCAACAAAGAAGCTGAAGGACCTACAGCTGAACAAAAACTATGAAATCACAAACATAAGAAAATCAACAACACAGTTTGGAGTGCGGTTCATTGCCACGGTAGAAAACAAATTTACTGTTTTTCTACTAACCAGGATGACCAATCTGCTGAATGAAAATAAAAATCTGCTGTTGCGAATGCAAAAGTCCTGTGAAGATGGTGATCTCTGCATGCGGTATTTGGGTGGATGCTATACAATTCCATTGAATTTGCGAAAAAAAAAATATATAAAGTTAACATTTTTCAATTATCGCTGAGTGTCTGGAAGCCTTCAGTGGGATCAGCATCATCATCATGCATTATACACCTCGAAATAAAATGTTACATGCAACTACATCCAATCTGAATTCGTCATTCACAAAGCAAATTATCATCGGTGCTGAGTTAAAAAACGGAAAGCTCGCCTCATCAGTGAAACTGCTAGCCGTATACATATGAATAATCTTTTGGAGATTAGCTAGTGGCTTTGGAGCAAATTCAAGAAACCCAAAAATATTATCCGTTTGTACTGAAAGAAAACCGTTTGCTGTTCTCCAGTAACTCAGTCTTTGTATCGTCTAATGTGAAATCACCATCAGTGAAAAGTGTAAAATCTTATATACAAAAAAAGTATGCAAGTTTAAAGAATAAGGCAATGAAAAAACTCATATTTACTAATCTCAGGCGATTCGAAAGTCTGTTTCATGAAACGATTACTTTCTACAATCAAAATGTGTGTGAAGAAGTGTTTGAAAAATTACCAGAACTCAGATGTGTGAATGGTATTTTCGTACATTAAAATTTCATGTATTTCATTAGTGAGAAAATGTAAATAAATATAATTTAAACCAAATTCGCTTTTTTCATTTATTAGATTAAGGGTAGGTAGATGTGTAAGTAAATATATATATATATAATTAAAAAAAAATTAAACAACCACCGCAGGGTCCCACTAAGACCAACTGCCATCCAACAAAATGTCAATAGCCCCCAGTAGCACCGCGGTAAATCACACCTATGGCCACGTATCACAACCGTGAGATGGGTGGTCATAGGCAACGATAAAATCACAACGACGGGCCGGCGAAACCCTCTTGTGTCTTGAGGACACGAAGCGGCCCAAGGATGACAGCTTTCTGCATCCATCTCGCAAGTGCCTTGGCATATTTTTGGCACGCGGGTATGGCTTTAAGGTTACGAACCAGTGATAGTTTCGCACCTCCGAGAGCACCTATCACAAGGACAATTACTTGTACCAAATATTTTGGGTACAGTCGTTGTAGCTCTCTTTTAAGGTCTTGATACCTCTCCTCTTTTTCTTTCTCCTTTGCAGTGATGTTGTATTCGGACGGAGCCGAGAATTCGATCACGAATATAGTTCGTTTCTCGAAGTCTTAGAGAACAATGTCAGGCCTCGAGTGCGCAACGGAGACTGCTGCCCGAAAATCGTAATTCCAGAAAATTTCGCAATTCTCGTTTCGGACAATCGACTCATCTCCTTTGGAGCGTTCGGCAGGGCAGGGTCGCGGCCAACACCGTAAGAGCGACAAAGATGGTAATAAAGCACTCTTAGGGCCGCATTATGTCTATAGATATACGTCGTTCCCGCGTGGGTCGGACACCCTGATAGTATGTGTTCTAGGTACTCAGCGTGTGCATGACACGCTCTGCACCTATCACTGGGAACTTCTTGACATGCGCTCACGGTATGCTAAGGTGGAAATGACACCGTCCTGGCATGCGAAAATAAAACCCTGTGTACCTGAATTAAGCCCTGATGATTTGAGGAAAGCAAAAGTTTGCTCCTTCGACAAGGACTGTTTTTCTACATTTATGTGAAAGTTTCCGTGCATTTTCTTGTCGAGTAGCTCTTGGTGAAAATTTTCAACCTCTGCTTTCTTCACTTTGGTTTTTAGAAATGAAGCATCCAGATGAAGTAATGCACTTTCCTCACTTCTGATGTTAAAATTCAGGCCAAGGGTCTCGGCCGCTTGCTCCGCGGCTTTGTACAGGAGCGCTCCTTCGCCAATCATCTCGTGGTTCCTGACCATCTTTAGGAGAGGATCTCTGCCATTCGCAACGATGTAAGCTGTACTTAGAACAATCCGGTTATGAAGACACTGGAGATTCAGTAGTCCGCGTCTGCCTTGACGGCGTGAAATATATAATCGCGGAACTGACGAATTGATATGCAAGCTTTTATGCATATGCACGATCTTACGTGTAATGACATCAAGGGCCTTAAGCTCGTTCTTCGTCCATTGAACTACCCCAAACGAGTAGAGTAGAACCGGGACGGCAAGCATGTTAGTCGCAGATGCCTTGTTCAACGCCGACAGATTGGAAGACCAAATCTCTCGAAGAAGATGCTTGTATTTGCTTCGGAGAGACTCCTTCACTGATGTTACGTCCTAAATGCGATTTTGAGTCACGCCCAGGTATGTATAGGTCTCTCCAATATTAAGATGTCTGATAACACTAATATCCACAAGCTCAGGGTCCTTGGGAACGCCAGTAATCTTTCCTTTCTTCAGATGAATTTTGGCACACTTGTCCAAGCCAAAGTCCATCCCAATCTCTCATGTGTAGTTCTTGACAATATTTATAGCAGTTTGAAGTTTGCTTCTACTAGAGGCATAGATCTTCAGGTCATCCATATAAAATACATGAGTGACCTTATGCTCGCGCTGATTAGTGTCGCCACAGAGGTATCCAGGGGAATTTCGTAGTGCGAGAGATAGAGGCAAAAGTGTGATGCAAAAAAACAAAGGGATCATGGTATCACCTTGAAAGACGCCCCTCTGGAAGGTGACGTTGTTCGTTGTCACACGATAATTTCTAGATGAGATAGTAAATCTAGTTTTCCAAAGAGGCATCAATCTCTCTATGCATCTCACTACGTGTGGATGTACCTTCAAGCTTTCCAACAGACAGATGATAAGTCTATGAGAAGTTGAATCGAAAGCTTTCCGGTAGTCAATCCAGGCCATTGACAGGACGCGCTGATGGGCTGCAGCGTCTTTACACACACATCTGTCAATTAGCAGGATCTCTCGACAGCCTGCTACACCTTTTTTCGTATGCGTCCTAACACCAGCCACTGCGGAATGGGCGTCTCCGACTTTAAATATCAGGTGAATATGCGGGCCAAATGTTGGTGTGTAAAAGTAAACTGCTTCCACCAAAAGTTCTTGATACAATCTGGTCCAGCAGCGGAAAAGTTCTTCGTGCCTCTAAGTGCTTTTTTCACCTCTTCGGCAGTGATTGATGGACATTCCTCCTCAGATTTTATGAGGTTGTCGCAAAACTCCTTGAAGCGGAAGATATTTTCAGTATCTTCTTTCAACTCTAGTGTTTTCGGGATCTTGTACACCTCTCTCCAAAAAGTCTCTACCTCCTTGGGCTTGGGTGGATTTTTGACAGAAACAGGTAGATCGCTGAAGAGGCGCGATGGAACAGATAACAGCCGTATTTTGTCAACAATATGCAGCTTGATTGTCAGCAGCTTTGACTTGTTTAGTGTGTGATTCAAGATCCTTAGTTCTTGGGCGAACTTTCGAACCCTTTCCGTAAACGGTCTACCAGATGTTATTTAGTCAATCACACGTTGAACACGGGACGCATTCTGTCTTGCCCATCCAATCTTCTTGTTCAGTTGATGCAAGTGTCTTTTGGTATTTTGATCCATCGTTGGTTTCAGCCTTCGATTTGAATCAGCCAAAGTCCTAGCAGCACCATAAACTGAGCAATTGATGGTCTAGAGGTCGGACTCTTGCGAGTTATCTCCACGAAGGAAGGCATCCATTTCAGCCAGATCTTGGGGCTTAGGAGGAACTTGCATGTTAATGTTCCTTCTAGTAATGAAATTGCGATCATCTCTCAGAAGGTGCCTGGTTTCTGCGGTTGGTCTCAATGTCGCTTCCTCATCTTCGTCTGCAGCTTGATAAAGCAGCGGTTGGGGAAGCGCTCCGCGTACATATCCATTTTTCCGGAGGTAGTCGGCTTGATTTCGCAAAGACTGATGCGAAACGTGCTGAAGCTCTGGGTCACCACAGAGTGTGCATACGCGCCATAAAGCCTCCGCGAAAAGGGATAATGCTGGCATCGTAGCAGTCTAGCACGTCATCCCTGAGTCGATCCGTCCACTCAATGTGGGCGTTTCGCCGGTTCGTCGTCGTGTTTCCATCTAAATTATTTTCAGCACCCCGAACTCTAGGCTGATCGGCATTGCCGACCCATTGTCGGGTGCTGTGCGCGTTCGATTGTCTTGAACCGCATCTACAACATTTTGGTGTTTTGGTGGTTTCATTGTTGTTCCCACGAGCAGCTAGGGAAAGGGTTATAGTCCATCCTTGTAGAGCCCCGCGTGCAAGGATAAGGCTGATACTCTGAGAGGTCACCCGGTATCCCAGAGTCACCGTTTGAGACACCTAACCCAGGTGCCATTTAGCTTTCGGCACGGTTGTTACGCCTTCGCTTAGGAGTTATTCCTTCGGGACCATCCCTGGACAATTGTCCGCGACTGCTTATTAATTATTGTAACCATATTCAGCAGAAACCCTTGGTACAGGAACCCTCTATCCGCAACCCGAGGACGCGTTCGGTGGCTTTGTCATAGGCCCTTCGGTTCTATTCCAAAGGAATCGAAACCGAAACCGAATGGTAGCAGAGCGTGGTTATATATATATATATACGAGGGCAGTTTGATAAGTCAGTGACTTTTTGAATAAAAAATTTTGTTCCGGCAAATAAGCGTTTTATTTCTCAAAATAATCTCCTTTTAGCTCGATACATTTAGTCCAGCGTCTTTCCAATTTTTTTTTGCTTCCAAAAAATAGGTTTTCTCAAGGCCCTCAAAATAAGCGTATGTTTCGGTGATGACCTCTTCATTCGGCCCAAATCTCTTACCACCCAGCCATTTCTTCAGGTTTTGAAACAGGAAATAGTCGCAGGGGGATAAATCTGGAGAATATGCTGGATGTGGTAGCAGTTCATAGCCCAATCGATGGAGTTTTGCCATCGTGACTACACACGTGTGCACCCGTGCATTGTCCTGATGGAACAGCACTTTTTTCTTCGACAAATGCGGTCGTTTTTGCTTCAAATCAATATCGAATCTGTCAAAAAGCTCTGAATAATATTGGCCGTTGATTGTTTTACCCTTCTGAAGGTAATCGATGTGAATGATACCGCGTGCATCCCAAAACACGGTGGCCATGACATTGTTGGCCGACAGACCCATCTTGGCCTTCTTTGGTGCACGTTCACCCGGAGAAACACACTGTTTTGATTGTTCCTTGGTCTCTCGTGTGTTGTGATAGATCCATGTTTCGTCCACGGTTACGAAACGGCGCAAAAACTCGTTCGGATTGCGGCTGAACATCGCCAAACACTCCTTTGAAGTGGTCACACGGTTGCGCTTATGGTCGAGTGTGAGCAATCGCGGCACCCATCTGGCGGATAGTTTTTTCAGGTCCAAATATACATGTAAAATGTGATGTACCCGTTCAGTTGAGATGCCCAGAGCCTCAGCCACCTCACGCACTTTCGTTCTCCTATCGTCCAATGTCATTCCATAGATTTTATCGACGATTTCAGGCGTGATGGCCACTTTTGGGCCACCTGAACGTTTAGCGTCACTTGTGCTGGTACGACCACAACGGAACTCAGTAAACCACTTTTTAACCATTGAAATTAATGGTGCAGAGTTCCCATAGTATTTATCAAGCCTTTCCTTGGTTTCAGTGATGGTTTTTTTACGCAAAAAATAATGCTTAATCAGCACACGAAATTCACCTTTTTTCCATTTTCGTTAAAATTCACGAGGTTCTCTGCTTTCAATGGCTATCAAACACAAACTAAATGACCCAGCTTGCTCAAAATTTAAAAGTAGTCTATTCATAGATGGTGTTGACGGGAGCAGTGTTGGATTTAATGTTACTGCGCGGAAAATTCAAAAAGTCACTGAATTATCAAACAGAAATGTTTGAAAATAATCAACTTTATTCAGACAAAAATTAATATTAATACAATGATACTTACACTGTAAAAAAAGCTTTGGTGATATTTACAATCAGCTAGTAATTATACGTGCAGTGTATTTTAAAATTACAATGTATAACCTGATTAATTTACGATACTACGGTACTTATTTGTAATCTAGTGTGATTTCACTTCAAGTAACAATGTGAAAATAGAACGAAGGTTCTTCCATTTGCAGTCGACTGAAAAATTACTACGTTTGATGATGGAAATTATTCGATCGGCGTAGGAAATAGTAAGTTTATGTAAGGTGATAAATTTACTTGGGATACAGGAGTTTTTGAATTGATTCAGCATCAATTTTCGAATTTTTAAAAAGTTTATCTGTGAAATTTTCCAAAGTCTCAATCATCATATTATTGTTAAATACTTCAGTTCGCAAAGAAGCTATAACATCATAGATAGTCTGAAGTTTACGCTGCATCATATGTTGCACCATATTCAGATCAACAGCATCATTCCGCTCTTAAAAATCAGCCACTTTAGACAGCCTTTTATTATTCATGTCATAATTTCCTTCAGATGTGACTTTGAAGCCAATCCCAGGAGGACCACGACTTATACTCTCTGCAGGCTTTGAATGACGTCCAAATACTTCGATGCTGATCTTGCAAATGATGAAAATCTTGGCAAAACACTCATTAATATATAATTCCAGCTTCTCGTGGTTCTTCAATGATTGATATAATTTCGCTTGTGTGACTTGGATTTCCAGGTGCTTCAGATGCTAGCAGTAAGCGTAATCGATCGACCAATTCATTCGGGTCATCCCAGTAAATGTAATCCATCAGATTTCCCGCTCTATAATAATCATGTGTTGTGGGATGAGACCTTTACCTGATAATGATTTTCGGTTTTTACTTCTGCTATCTGTATTGTTTATGGAGATGAAGGATTTAATTTCTTTATAAAGTTTTGATATTCAAAGGCTTTATTGTCACGAATTTCACCATCTGGTTCATAATGCTTTTTATACGCTTTTTTTGTAATGATAATTTGTTTATAATTTTCAAGATCACTGAGAGTTATAGAGGACTCTTCGGGAACTTTTTTAAATAAAAGTTCAAGCAAGCCTTCACTTTTGAGAAAATTCAAATTACCCACATGAATATAGTTCGGTCTGAAACTTATCGGAGTTTTTATGCGAAATGGATTACCAAAGGGCGGACCACGTAAATATGAATGTGCTGTCGTTAATCTTGATGATAAAAAAGGACCAGGAACACATTGGTGTGCTTATAAAAAGATTGGCAGTAAAATCATTTATTTCAATAGCTTCGGTAATCTTCGGCCACCTTTGGATCTCTTCAAGTATCTCGTTGCTGGCAGCGTAAAGTATAATCATGATAGATATCAAAGTTACGATACATTCGTGTGTGGACATTTATGTTTGCAATTTCTATGCAATCAATTAAAATCTAAAAGTATGTTCAATCTATATAAGTGCTGAAATTTGCAATAACAAGTCAGTTGAATGCTAGCAGTCATCATGAATGATTCATTGACACTAACATTATCGGGAATTTCTTCAATCTTGGAAACTCACTATCTTCCTCCGATTGAGTTGCCTCCATATAAAAAATATGCGCTTGGACTTGTTGAATTTCTAACCTTTAATTCGACACCTAATGTAGACATTGGTCAAAATAAATTTTATGTGGGTGATGAAATAATTGAAATACGTAAAGGGAGTTATGAAATAAGTGTCATAAAGCGCTATCTACAGAATCCTTTAGTAGAAAAGTGTATTGAAATTCATAATAAACCAAACAATAATACTTTAAAAAAGTGAAATTTATTGCAGTCACGATATAAATTTTGAACCTAAAGATTCGATCTGTCATTTGCTGGGTTTTCCTCCACGCAAACCAGAAGCTAAACAAGTTTATGAATCTGATCAACCGGTAACAATCATAAAAGTGAATTATTTACGAATTGAGTGTAGCATAATGACAGGTGCATACATTAATGGCCGGAAAGTACATACTATTTATGAATTTTTTCCTCTAGTACCACCTGGATATAAGATAGTGGAAGCACCATCTCATGTCATTTACTTACCAGTCGCCGTGCAGACAATAGATCATATACAGCTCCGTATAGTTGATCAAGACGGAAATTCGGTTAATTTTCGTGAAGAAGTTATAACAATTAGATTCTCTAATAATAATGGGTATCGTTTTCAACAAGAAGATTGACTTTGGTTATGATAAACTAGCACAATGCCACAAATTAATTAACCGATAAAGAGCAGTCAAAGAGTTACCACCTCAAAGCACCCTCTTCCTAAAAAGTCTAGGTCTAAAGCTCAAAAAAAGAAGAAGAGAATAAAGAGATTCAAGATTTTTCGCACCTGTATCTGTGAATTTATTTATCAACGTTTGATTATTTGTCATGAAGGGGGAAATTTTAAATATTTAGGCACTAATCATCTTTGATGAGTCGATTTCACACTGTGAAATTCATGCACATCAGCCTTATACCTCATCAACGTTCAATAACAGTGATGAAATACGGATTGCTGATCAAAATCAGGACCATTGTCTCCTGCCGAGCAAAAGTTCACTTCACGTACATGGAAAAATCGTAAGAACTGTTGGAGCACCAGTGACAAACACAGTTTTATTTTCTAATGCCATCTCTCATTTGTTTAAAGAAGCAAGATATGAAATCAATGCTATAGCAATTCATATAAATAAAAATGTTAGCCTCACTAGTATCATGACAAATTATGTATCTCTAAATCCTGGGCAATCATGTTACATGCAGAATGTGGTTGGCTTGAAATAAATGGTAATAATCAATCACTAGCCATCGCTACTGATTACTTTGATGTAGCCATACCTCTTAGCATGATATTTGGTTTTGCTGAAGATTATCACAAAATCGTGATAACGTGTAGTGAACGAGGTGGCCGAGTGGACGATGCGACCAAATAATTCGTCGCTTCGTCCACCTCGCATTATCCCCTCTCCTGCCTACTGCAGTCGGTTCTGCTATCCGAGCCGTCAATTAGTGACAATAATTTCCTACAGAAAAAATATGAAAAATACCTGAAATATAAATTTAAATGTAATTAGTACATTTTTAATTTACTAACGTTGACAAAATAATTTAAAAGTCTAATTTTTACAAATTAGACATTTAAAAATATGGTGTTGAAGTTACTTTTACTACTTTTTAAATTTATTTGACCATTATTATATATATTAAAGGAAGTTTGCAATGTTCCCGGGTAGTCACGTGGTTGGAATAAACTTCAACGTGGCCTTTCTTTCTGTTGGTTAAGCTAGGTCGTTCGTGATAACTTGTTTACAAGAAGCAGTATACTACTTTGTGGTTGTTTATGTCCGCAGTACTTCGTGATCGCAGTCATCGATCTATAGTCTGTCGAAAAATGTTTTAATTTGATATGGTTGTTTCTGAAGTCTACATTTTCAGATTAAACTGCTAAAGAAATAGATATCAGTTTTGCAATTTTGATTCCTGAGAAGCTGTGAGTATTTTTATTGTTCTAAGGTTCTTTATAGTTTGATTTCAAATTGATACTAAGCGTTTATATATGCCATAAGCAAAACTGTACAAAATAGAATGTATAATATATAATTTCGCATATATAAGTAAAAATTCATATTTGTACTGCCAAAGAGATTGTTCAAACAAAGTCTTTTTTTATCAGATTTGTGCTTCTTTTTTAAGGGCGTTACAACATAATTAACCAAATAATGTCCTAAACTCCAAATAGTTGCAAATGGACAAGACCCTCTTCTTAAAATGGTCAGGAAACA